>NQII01009281.1:21169-63071 GCA_002778355.1 Clitarchus hookeri | reverse complement strand
AGAGTGTCTCAGATTTCTGTGTGTTGCATATTCATTAAATTTATGTCTCCAAGTGTAATGAAGAAAAACCAATATAGAACGAGCTTTGAAAATTATCAACTTTAAGTAATCAATAATTCATTTTCGTAAAAATAAGTTTATAGTCTATTCACGGTTTCTTCGCACTTTTTGAATCAAACCTTAGAAAAATGACACCACGCACCATCATGCATGGCGTGTTCGATCGTTTCCTATGTTTGCCATGTACCACCAGCGTTTTACACTTCTGTTAACATAAAAATAAATTACTTCTGTAAAATTATAATTTATGAATCAATATAAATAAATATGAATGAAAAAAGTGAGAAAATGCATGTGTTGGTAATGCCTAGTAGGAAATAGTTCTAATGCAAAATGTTATAAAAGCGAANAAAAAAAGTGAGAAAATGCATGTGTTGGTAATGCCTAGTAGGAAATAGTTCTAATGCAAAATGTTATAAAAGCGAATGCGCATGAATGCGGCGCGTTGTCCCTTTGGTGTTATTTTCTAGACTAGGTTAAGCTTTGTTTGCGTGAGGCGGAGGAATACCCTGGAAGTAGAACTCAAGCAGGGCTTCAGAAAAGTTGCAATTAACCGTGAATGGACTTATGCGTTATTATTCCGTACATAGTTTAACATCAGATGGCATCATAGTAACTCGATATACAAGTTACAGAGGAAATAATTGTTTACAGAACACTGCGATTTATCAAATTTGGGGAATTAGTTGTTTAAGTTCAATGACTAATATTTTGACATTTTCATTTTATTAAAAATTTGTGTTTATGTGTTTTATGTAAAAATCATATTTTCGCATAATTTGTCGTCTATCTTCTTAATACAAGCACTTTTCAAAGATAATTATGATATCAGTGAATTGTCACATGAATTACTGCACAATATATTTTTACCATAAACTTTTTCTTCTTATCTCGGTTTGATAAGCACAGTATTTAAAATTGATTCCTAAGTTTATTGTTTTTCACCGATGCGAGCATTTTTGTATGAGCTTTCTGCTAACACAGATGTATAGCTTGCACTTTATTTCTTAATATTGTTGTGCCTATGCAACATAAATACCTTATCCAATGATTATCCGCCAGTTGGTGATTCCAAATAATAATNTTAATATTGTTGTGCCTATGCAACATAAATACCTTATCCAATGATTATCCGCCAGTTGGTGATTCCAAATAATAATGTGGCATTTCAACAAATAGTTCCCGTAACTGTACTAGTCGAAAATATGTAGCTAACAGCCGTCCAAATCCATTTAGTTAAAAATTTCGTGATGTGGTCCCTATTATTACTAACTGAGAGGAAATGTGTAAAATATGTATCGCATAACGAGAACTGTTACACATCAGTATGATTTCTAACAATTAGTAATTACCTCCCTTCACACACAGAAAGAACATTTATATCAGCATATTGCAGCACACGTCTGATGACTATGGTCCATTTTAAACACCTATCCACCACCGGCTACTTTTCCTATAGCATTTAGTTTATTATAACATTTGGCCGAGATGCACAAAACATAGTATTTTCAAAACAAGCGGATTTCGCTTGATGCTTACCACATCGCAATAATTTTATCCATCCTTAAATTGTGTTTTTGATAGATTCCATTTGTGGAAAGTTTGGTGAAAGTTGTCAAACATGTTCAAATGTGAATGAATATAGGAATTAAATTATTGTAAATCAGACTAATTTATTTTAACAAATGTAACATGTACATACACACACGTGTTTTTACCAAGTTGCCTACAATAATACACACAAATACAATTTATACACAGCAATATCAATTAACAAGTTTGCAGATAAATTTGAAAAAAAAATATATCTGTATTTCCAGACAGTTACGAATCAAAAAGTAAAATATTGCCCTTTTAAAGTAACTTTTATTTGTTTCAGCNAATTTGCAGATAAATATGAAAAAAAAAATATCTGTATTTCCAGACAGTTACGAATCAAAAAGTAAAATATTGCCCTTTTAAAGTAACTTTTATTTGTTTCAGCTCAATTTCTACCGATTTTCCATATCTTGGCCAAGGGTCTTGCCAAAAGGGGATATGTCTGAAGTCAACCAGGATGGCATCGACTATTACAACAATCTTATCAACGAGCTGAAGAAGAACAACATAGAGCCTCTGGTGAGGAAAATTAACAGCTTATTAACTGTACAGTATTACAAACTGCAAAGAAGAGATGAGTGAAGCAAAATATAACTCTCTCTTATTTATAACGCGCGTGATGCAATACGTTCCTCCAAACACCAAGCTCTGTTGCATATCGCTGTTTCAGTCACGCGGAGTTTGCTATTTTCCAACATAAATTTGTAAATTCACACATTATAATCCCACGTATTTTCCTAGCATTATAAGCTACATAGTTGATTTTCCAAAGAATTTAAATATTTTTGCAAACAGGTTTTGGTAACTCAGAGGCAGTTATTCTTATTATCACTTTTTATCTTAACCTATCTGTGTAATACACTCTGACAAATAGGAACAGGAAAAGGCACGCAGGACATTTAGGTTATTTGCATTTTCTGAACTTATATCGAAAGGGTAAACGACTATATCATGCCCTACAGCCATTTTAAAATCATAAAAATTATTTGAGATTATATTTGAGGCGTTAATATAAATCTAGCATACTATAATTTAGTGTAAAGTTACTTTCATGCCTACCAGGTGTAGGGTGCATGGAACACCAGTGGTATAGTAACACCACTCGCCTTATTGTGACGTGTTCAGTTCGGCAGAGAGGCAGGCAACAAGCCTACCAGGTGTAGAGTGCATGGAACACCAGTGGTAAAGTAACATCACTCGCCTTCCTGCGACGTATTCAGTTCGGTAGAGAGGCAGACAACATGCCTACCAGGTGTAGGTGAGCTGGTGAGCTGGGTAACTTGTAGATGGAGAGAGTTGGACTGAGCAGTGGTACTGCTCAACAGGCAAGGGGGAGAGCATATGGGACCACATGACCCACTCCATTGTGGCACAGTACCCTACAGTGGAATAATAATGATGTTGTGGATGATTGGTGAGTCCAGTGAGCTGGGTAACTAGTAGAGGGAGAAGGTAGGACTGAGGAGTGGTACTGCTCAACAGGCAAGGGGGAGAGCATATGGGACCACATGACCCACTCCATTGTGGCACAGTACCCTACAGTGGAATAAGAATGATGTTGTGGATGATTGGTGAGTGAGGTGAACTGGTGAGCTGGGTAACTTGTAGAGGGAGAGAGTAGGACTGAGGATTTGTACTGCTCAACAGGCAAGGGGGAGAGCATATGGGACCACATGACCCACTCCTACGCGGCACTGTACCCTACATTGGAGATGGCTACAGGTGACGTCGCTTCCGACTCGTACCATCATTACAAGGAGGACGTGCAGGCGGCTAAGGAGATTGGGGTGAGTATGTCCTTCAGCAGTTCAGCGCCCTACTGCGGTGAGACTGTGAANACGTGCAGGCGGCTAAGGAGATTGGGGTGAGTATGTCCTTCAGCAGTTCAGCGCCCTACTGCGGTGAGACTGTGAACTGGCCTGTTGTCTGAGTGCCAGTAGACTTCTTGTTCCTATACGCCCATTTAAGTGTCACATATCTTGATAAATACNCTGGCCTGTTGTCTGAGTGCCAGTAGACTTCTTGTTCCTATACGCCCATTTAAGTGTCACATATCTTGATAAATACATTCGTTCATTCGTTTCTTCAAGACGAAATTATTGTTCCGGTGCTGAAATACAGCATCAAAAATCCAAATTACAGAAAAGAAAATTCACACACACATTTTAAGTGTTTGAGTTGGTATTCCAAAGCTGTATTTTAAAATAAATTATATGTCTAAGAAAGTTTTTATAATATTTTTCCAGTACAATAATTACTGGTCACTGACTCGGAAAAATTAAAAGTACTCCGGTCAAACAGCTTAACACTATGGACTAGGGAAAAATGAAATGCTTAAAACAATAAACTCCAATTGTTCAGGGTTGACTGAGGTAGCATTGAGTCTCTCCATACAGCATTATATGTTACACACAGGGAAGACAGAGTGAAGAGATTTATGCGTTCTTAATAACGAGGGCTTAGGAGACACGGAAAACAGAATTAATTACAATAAACGGACAGTGTTTTAAAAACAGGACTTCTGTATCTCATCATTTGACACAAAAATAGACCTTACGTAATACTCATAATTTGGGTAAGTACTAGCAATTTCAGAATTTTAACAAGTCTTATCAGTGAACTAAATAATGATGTTAAAACATATGTTCGTACAGGTTTCTTAGCTGAATTTTCCATGTCACTTGTGGGTTTTGTAGCATACTTTACTTTAGCACAATATTTGAATTTGTTCCCTTTAAAATGTAGGCTCTGGACTACAGTCACTCAAGTCCTTGTAGTCCAAAACTTCACCTTGTGTTCTGGCCTGGGTGCCAAATATCTGTCCAAAATACTTAGATANCTCAAGTCCTTGTAGTCCAAAACTTCACCTTGTGTTCTGGCCTGGGTGCCAAATATCTGTCCAAAATACTTAGATACCACCAACTGGTAGCGGGGACCCAGTTTCACGAGAACTGCCCGTTCTAACTCGCTTCTGTAAATGCCAGAAATACCGCAAACATGATGCACAAAATAAAGCTACCTTAGCCTGACATCTGGTCTCACGGNCTTCTGTAAATGCCAGAAATACCGCAAACATGATGCACAAAATAAAGCTACCTTAGCCTGACATCTGGTCTCACGGGACTAGGTTCTCCGCAAGTGGGGATGGCTGGCCCCTCACTTTTACCGGTCTAGAACTGCGCTAAGTCTCAAACTCATGGCGCCGTTTCACGACATGTCTTCAGGAAAGACGCATCATCGCAGGCCTCAGTCTACAGGCCACTGTCACTTCGCAGCTGTAACTGCACCAGAATCCCAAGCATTGTGTGTTTACTCCTAGAGTGTCTCAGATTTCTGTGTGTTGCATATTCATTAAATTTATGTCTCCAAGTGTAATGAAGAAAAACCNACTCCTAGAGTGTCTCAGATTTCTGTGTGTTGCATATTCATTAAATTTATGTCTCCAAGTGTAATGAAGAAAAACCGAGCTTTGAAAATTATCAACTTTAAGTAATCAATAATTAATTTTCGTAAAAATAAGTTTATAGTCTATTCACGGTTTCTTCGCACTTTTTGAATCAAAGCTTAGAAAAATGACACCACGCACCATCATGCATGGCGTGTTCGATTGTTTCCTATGTTTGCCATGTACCACCAGCGTTTTACACTTCTGTTAACATAAAAATAAATTACTTCTGTAAAATTATAATTTATGAATTAATATAAATAAATATGAATAAAAAAAGTGAGAAAATGCATGTGTTGGTAATGCCTAGTAGGAAATAGTTCTAATGCAAAATGTTATAAAAGCGAATGCGCATGAATGCGGCGCGTTGTCCCTTTGGTGTTATTTTCTAGACTAGGTTAAGCTTTGTTTGCGTGAGGCGGAGGAATACCCTGGAAGTAGAACTCAAGCAGGGCTTCAGAAAAGTTGCAATTAACCGTGAATGGACTTATGCGTTATTATTCCGTACATAGTTTAACATCAGATGGCATCATAGTAACTCGATATACAAGTTACAGAGGAAATAATTGTTTACAGAACACTGCGATTTATCAAATTTGGGGAATTAGTTGTTTAAGTTCAATGACTAATATTTTGACATTTTCATTTTATTAAAAATTTGTGTTTATGTGTTTTATGTAAAAATCATATTTTCGCATAATTTGTCGTCTATCTTCTTAATACAAGCACTTTTCAAAGATAATTATGATATCAGTGAATTGTCACATGAATTACTGCACAATATATTTTTACCATAAACTTTTTCTTCTTATCTCGGTTTGATAAGCACAGTATTTAAAATTGATTCCTAAGTTTATTGTTTTTCACCGATGCGAGCATTTTTGTATGAGCTTTCTGCTAACACAGATGTATAGCTTGCACTTTATTTCTTAATATTGTTGTGCCTATGCAACATAAATACCTTATCCAATGATTATCCGCCAGTTGGTGATTCCAAATAATAATGTGGCATTTCAACAAATAGTTCCCGTAACTGTACTAGTCGAAAATATGTAGCTAACAGCCGTCCAAATCCATTTAGTTAAAAATTTCGTGATGTGGTCCCTATTATTACTAACTGAGAGGAAATGTGTAAAATATGTATCGCATAACGAGAACTGTTACACATCAGTATGATTTCTAACAATTAGTAATTACCTCCCTTCACACACAGAAAGAACATTTATATCAGCATATTGCAGCACACGTCTGATGACTATGGTCCATTTTAAACACCTATCCACCACCGGCTACTTTTCCTATAGCATTTAGTTTATTATAACATTTGGCCGAGATGCACAAAACATAGTATTTTCAAAACAAGCGGATTTCGCTTGATGCTTACCACATCGCAATAATTTTATCCATCCTTAAATTGTGTTTTTGATAGATTCCATTTGTGGAAAGTTTGGTGAAAGTTGTCAAACATGTTCAAATGTGAATGAATATAGGAATTAAATTATTGTAAATCAGACTAATTTATTTTAACAAATGTAACATGTACATACACACACGTGTTTTTACCAAGTTGCCTACAATAATACACACAAATACAATTTATACACAGCAATATCAATTAACAAGTTTGCAGATAAATTTGAAAAAAAAATATATCTGTATTTCCAGACAGTTACGAATCAAAAAGTAAAATATTGCCCTTTTAAAGTAACTTTTATTTGTTTCAGCTCAATTTCTACCGATTTTCCATATCTTGGCCAAGGGTCTTGCCAAAAGGGGATATGTCTGAAGTCAACCAGGATGGCATCGACTATTACAACAATCTTATCAACGAGCTGAAGAAGAACAACATAGAGCCTCTGGTGAGGAAAATTAACAGCTTATTAACTGTACAGTATTACAAACTGCAAAGAAGAGATGAGTGAAGCAAAATATAACTCTCTCTTATTTATAACGCGCGTGATGCAATACGTTTCTCCAAACACCAAGCTCTGTTGCATATCGCTGTTTCAGTCACGCGGAGTTTGCTATTTTCCAACATAAATTTGTAAATTCACACAGTATAATCCCACGTATTTTCCTAGCATTATAAGCTACATAGTTGATTTTCCAAAGAATTTAAATATTTTTGCAAACAGCTTTTGGTAACTCAGAGGCAGTTATTCTTATTATCACTTTTTATCTTAACCTATCTGTGTAATACACTCTGACAAATAGGAACAGGAAAAGGCACGCAGGACATTTAGGTTATTTGCATTTTCTGAACTTATATCGAAAGGGTAAACGACTATATCATGCCCTACAGCCATTTTAAAATCATAAAAATTATTTGAGATTATATTTGAGGCGTTAATATAAATCTAGCATACTATAATTTAGTGTAAAGTTACTTTGAAACACCGATATTTGATAGGCAGATAAAGGTAGACTCACAATAATGCATCGCATCCATCCGTCCATCTGGCGGTCACGTGATCTTCAACCAATCACAGGGCAACTTTTTTCTATTCGTCAAGCCGTCAGATATTTCTCAAATTTTAACTTTCGTCGAATGGACGGATGGACCACCGCCTTCTGACGACACACCGTATACGCTTATACGCACTTTGCAATAAAGTGCAAGGCGGTGGATGTGTGTTTATTTATCTTTGGTGGCAAATTCAGGAATTATAAATGTAAAAAATAATTCGGTATAAATTCTTATCTCGTAACAAAATTACTTCCTCAAAACGTTTCTCACTTGAAAATGTATTTCCTCCAACTGAATAAAGATCACGATATTAAGTTGTCACACTGAAATTTTGCCGCACAGGATTGACTGTCGATGGATTGTTTTGCATCCCTTTCATAACACGGATGAAAAAACAGACGGATGACTGACTGACGTGTGCGACGGTTGTTTGTGAGACCAGCTTAAGTAGGTCTTATCGTCTCGTCATCAGCGAGGTCATATAAAGGCGAGAAACACAGATATACACTCTACACCTGAAAAAGTGACTATTGAGCCAAATCAGTGGAAACCAGTGAAAATTGGGCAACTGTGTCAGATAACTTATTGATATGATGACAGAGTATATCTGATCTATTCCCACTGAATAACGACTATTCTAATGCCATTAGTCACTTGTTCCCAGTTCATTTGCTTGATTCGCCACTGATCGGTATCACTGATTCAGGCTAATAATGCATGCAATATTCAGTAGCACTGTTTGACTAAATGCATGCCAGACACTGTGTGATGAAATATTGGTTCGTTACCTGTGCGCTGTGTCACATCGTGTCCTGTGTTGGAGAGTGGAACACGTCACTGGGTTGCAGGTCACCATGTACCACTGGGACCTGCCGAACCACCTCCAGTCCCTCGGAGGTCTCGCTAACGACATCATCGTAGATTACTTCGAGGACTANACTGGGACCTGCCGAACCACCTCCAGTCCCTCGGAGGTCTCGCTAACGACATCATCGTAGATTACTTCGAGGACTACGCTCGCCTCCTTTTCACGCACTTCGGAGACAGGGTGAGTGGTTTGTATTCAACACATTCAAGTGCACAGCCAGTGTAATACACCATGCACATTCTTTAAAGTTTTCTGTTTCTTTTAGAAGAGTAGTTAAANATTCAAGTGCACAGCCAGTGTAATACACCATGCACATTCTTTAAAGTTTTCTGTTTCTTTTAGAAGATTAGTTAAAAACAAACTGGACTTTTGTGGAGTTCTTGTATTTCTCGCCTTCTAGGACCACAGTGTCATGAGAAGTACGTTATTGCGTGTTTGTTCTCTTAATGCGAAGGTGTCTGGTGGAATATAAAAGTCCTCCGTTATTTATCGCTGATAAGTACATGCGTAATATATATAATTTATATTTAAGGACACGCGGACCCTAAGCTGATTGTACGTATTCGCAAATTTTCAAGAAGGGCTAGACAAACATTAGTCAGACGTTCGCTGTTCAGCCTTTTACAAACGGAAGCGATACAACCTCCATCTCACAGCTGACTTGTCTTTTTGCTTCTTAGGTTTTCAATGTTGATATTTTATAACCATCAATGAAATGCAATACGGGCCTAAATGGCCTGGAAAGGTGACTGACGTGAGATATTGCCTTAAAACTTTGAATGGCTACATCAGCTTACAATGACAGGCATTTCTGAAAATGCAAATTAATTTTGCCAACGATCCATGAAACATTTTTTACTCGAGTCCTATTTTGCTCAAAGAAGAAAATTCTTAGCAGGACTGTTGTATCATTAACTTATACGACGTAATTATATACTATTGTGTTCGTAAAGTTTTATAACAGGCTGGCACTGTTGATCTNGTATCATTAACTTATACGACGTAATTATATACTATTGTGTTCGTAAAGTTTTATAACAGGCTGGCACTGTTGATCTACGCACAGAGCTGCTTTAATTTTTATCGTCTTTGTGGTTTGAACAAAAAATAAACGAGAGCTGTGAGGTTCAAATTTCGAAGTCCGGGGTCTGGCGAGTATTTCGAGTGCTGATTGTCTGACGTTCGGGTACTTCGAGGTGACCTTCATATAGAGATTTTGTATTCCACCGGATTAATTGGTAAGCCCTATTCCATTGTAAGAGTAAGTTCTCGAAGTGAAGTTCCTGGTCAACGTAGCCTTAGTGTGGTCAAGAACATGTCGAAACGTTCACAAATACATTGGTAGATACGCTACGGAACAACCCGCTCATGTGTTACTGGTACACACTACTTACTGCAGGACTAACGGTAGTCCACGTGACGTCACAATAGACAGGTACTGGTCCGATTTCTCAACAGAGGAATTTCTGGCTCCAGATATTCCATTATCTCACTTGGAAGTACTTACGCCTAGCGATGACAGCAGTAACGGTCGCTACGAGGGGATCTGTAACTGCTATATACACATTGGTCTAGCCATGACAGCAGTAACGGTCGCTATGAGGGGCTCTGCATCTGCTATATACATATTGGTCTTGCTATGACAGCAGTAACGGTCGCTATGAGGGGATCTGTAACTGCTATATACATATTGGTCTAGCCATGACAGCAGTGACCGTCGCTATGAGGGGCTCTGCATCTGCTATATACATATTGGTCTTGCTATGACAGCAGTAACGGTCGCTATGAGGGACAATGTAACTGCTATATACATATTGGTCTTGCTATGGCAGCAGTGAGGGTCGCTATGAGGGGCTCTGCAACTGCTATATACATATTGGTCTAGCGATGACAGCAGTAATGGTTGCTATGAGGGACTCTGCAACTGCTATGTACATATCGATCTAGCCATGGCAGCAGTGACGGTCGCTATGAGGGGCTCTGCATCTGCTATATACATATTGGTCTAGCGATGACAGCAGTAACGGTCGCTATAAGGGACTCTGCAACTGCTATGTACATATTGATCTAGCCATGACAGCAGTGATGGTCGCTATGAGGGACTCTGTAACTTCTATATACATATTGGTCTAGTCATGACAGCAGTGACGGTCGCTATGAGGGGCTCTGCATCTGCTATATACATATTGATCTAGCCATGACAGCAGTAACGGTCGCTATGGGGGACTCTGTAACTGCTATATACTTATTGATCTAGCAATGAGAGCAGTAACGGTCGCTATGAGGGTCTCTGCAACAGCTATATACATATTGGTCTAGCCATGACAGCAGTGACGGTCGCTATGAGGGACTATGTAACTGCTATTTACATATTGGTCTAGTCATGACAGCAGTAACGGTTGCTATGGGGGACTCTGACACTGCTATATACATATTGGTCTAGCCATGACAGCAGTGACGGTCGCTATGAGGGGCTCTGTAACTGCTATATACATATTGGTCTAGCCATGACAGCAGTGACGGTCGCTATGAGGGGCTCTGCATCTGCTATATACATAGTGGTCTAGCCATGACAGCAGTGACAGTTGCTATGAGGGGCTCTGTAACTGCTATATACATATTGGTCTAGACAAATGCTAACACACTTGATTAGCGTTGGGAAGCACCCGTTGTTAGTTACTNACTGCTATATACATATTGGTCTAGACAAATGCTAACACACTTGATTAGCGTTGGGAAGCACCCGTTGTTAGTTACTTCTGGTTCATCCATTCTTATTTCTCTTTCACATCGTATTCAGAATCATACCTGGCGAATGCTAGAATGGTTAATTACAACTGGCCATAGCTGAAACATTCTTCGTTTCTTGTTAGCAGAAAACCATTTACCATTTCTAATTAATCACCCCTCGTTGATATGCAAAGCAACAAATTAAAACCAAATTTGCAAAATATGTATNATTTACCATTTCTAATTAATCACCCCTCGTTGATATGCAAAGCAACAAATTAAAACCAAATTTGCAAAATATGTATTTATATATTGACGTGTAGACATTGGTAGCCTTCTCCACATACTCTCTGCTATGGGCTGTATTTCCAGCATCTGCCACTGTATGCTAAATGAAGTTATCTTGAGCACCGAGTTGAAAATTGAAGCTGTTGTAGAAATAGGTTGTGTTCAATTTCCATACAGCACTTTAGAAAACAATTTGCTGGCTTGCACGTTGATCGAAACATGAGAAATGATACAGCTACCCTTGGACCACACAAGATAGGAGCACTATGAGAGATGTTTACCTCAGCTTAAAATGACAAACACTGATCATAATCACAGAACAGAGCACTAACGATGTAATTTTTGGTGCTATAATCGTTCTTTTACATAGTCACTGGCCGTCATTTATATTTTTTTGTAGATCTGGGTAAACGCTAGCAATCAGTTAAGTATCNTTCTTTTACATAGTCACTGGCCGTCATTTATATTTTTTTGTAGATCTGGGTAAACGCTAGCAATCAGTTAAGTATCCCTCTGCACATAATTACTAGAATCCCCCGTTAGTGACACGCAGCCCTCGGCATCTATTTCTAACCACCCGTCTCCAATTTTTAAAAGTGTATCGGCATAATGTCCTGTATCAACGTCATTGTAGAGGTGCACTCTCATATTTGTGGTCAAGCTGAATTTCTTGACATTTNTTCTTTTACATAGTCACTGGCCGTCATTTATATTTTTTTGTAGATCTGGGTAAACGCTAGCAATCAGTTAAGTATCACTCTGCACATAATTACTAGAATCCCCCGTTAGTGACACACAGCCCTCGGCATCTATTTCTAACCACCCATCTCCAATTTTTAAAAGTGTATCGGCATAATGTCCTGTATCAACGTCATTGTAGAGGTGCACTCTCATATTTGTGGTCAAGCTGAATTTCTTGACATTTGCCCATAAGCTTGACGACTTGTGACAGGCTTTGATCTCATCTGCAGGTGTGCCCCTCTGAATCACTGGTAGAGTTTGGCGGAAGTCACCAGCCAGTAATACAACCATTCCTCGCATTATATCTGTATTTTTCGTATATTCTGTAGAATTCGGTGTAGGGCCTCTATCGCTTTTTTGTGTGACATTGTGCTTTCGTCCCACACTAACAATTTACATCGACGCAGCATTGTTCCCCGAGCGCTATTTTTACTAAATTTTTATTTCTTGAGGGAATGAAATATTTTTTTGAAATAAAAAGTAGCCTATGTCACTTCTCGGCCCACCAACTATCCCTGGGCAAAAAAAAACGACGATCCGTTACTCCGTTGCGACGTGAAAGAAGGACAAACGAACATACACACTTTCGTATTTATAATATTAGTATATATATATATGTACATATGAGGCGTGGCAGAAGTTGCCGACTGCCGGTGGGTTCCTTCGCGGTCTTACAGGATTNATATATATATATGTACATATGAGGCGTGGCAGAAGTTGCCGACTGCCGGTGGGTTCCTTCGCGGTCTTACAGGATTGCATTCCGTCGTCTGTCCATCGTCACACAATGTGTCCCCTGATGCCTACACAGCCTCAAGCATGCGAGCCTTGTATCTGCGTGTGTCAGTTATAGAGTAAGGCGAGCTGCAGTGTTGCCGGACCTCGCGTTATCCACACCACGTGCTCACTGAAGTAGTTGTCAGTTGTGTGTGCGGGGTGTATGTGCAGGCAAGTGGTGGATCACCTTCAACGAGCCGCTGTCCTTCGTGGTTGGCTACGGCGGTAGCCAGTTCCCCCCCGGGGTGCAAGCTCCCGGTGTGGGAGAGTACCTCGCCACGCACAACGTGCTCAAGGCACACGCCAGAGTGTACCACCTCTACGACCAGCACTTCCGTAGCCAGCAGAAAGGTAACTCTCTCTCTCTCTCTGCCTCGAGTCTGGGTGCAGCTGAGTCGCTCACTGGCGTGCCTCTGTTGGCAACGCGCAACAAATACGTGAGGGTGTTTTGTAATTAGTTTTCATACCTTTGGTTGGAAAATGCATGTATATTGAACAATTATGAACGGAAATATTGTGTATATAAAATTCAGAGTATTAACTGTTCGCGATACACTCGACTATTTGTTTATAAACCAAGTCTTATAACAACTGAGAGGTTTATAATCAGTTTGAGATGTAACAAAATCATTAAAATAAGATTTTTCATTGAAATGTATAAATATTTATTACAATGGTACACAGTGAGTATTATGTATATTGCCATGATGGAAAACATTTTTTCCTTAGGAAAAGTCAGCATAACTATCAATTTGAACTACCCTATTCCGAAGACTAACTCAACGGCCGACATTGAAGCTACTGAGAGATATCTGCAATTCAATGTGAGTCGATATTTTTTATTTATTATTATTAAAAATATCCGTTCTTTTAAAATTCTAGCACTCTTTAGCACAAGGAAAAATACCACTGTTATAAAAATATATAAATAGAGCATATCAANTCTTTTAAAATTCTAGCACTCTTTAGCACAAGGAAAAATACCACTGTTATAAAAATATATAAATAGAGCATATCAATCATTTTCTGTGCATTTAAATTACTACAAATGTTGGTAAGTTCATATTATTGATTAGGAGCGCGCCATTTTGTGACACCATGGTCAAAAGACTTCAGGTTCTAATATATATAATTTGCATGACTAGAATTTGTTCTGAANGCCATTTTGTGACACCATGGTCAAAAGACTTCAGGTTCTAATATATATAATTTGCATGACTAGAATTTGTTCTGAATCTGACTGTGAAATTAAGAAATGCAGTTATCTTATAACATCATTGGATTGGAGTAAAATTTAATTTTTTTATAAATCCACCAATCAGACATAAATTCCAACATAACAGAGATGATAGTTTTACAATAAACTTAATTAACTTACTGCAAATACGTAAGCATAAAATACATAATATTTTATAATCGTTGATTTTCAGTATTGCATATTTTAAAAATAATTTTGTAGGTTACGTTATTTGTATGAGCAGTACTGGACAATTAATTTCAAAACAATGCAAAACTTAAGTAACACTAAAAGAGTTCAGCTACAAGTAATAGTGCCCATTAGCGCACAGCTCTGCTGTTGGAGGACCATTGCTCCATTCAGACGCTACAGCTACAGCTAATAGTGCACATCAAAACACAGATCTGCTGTCAAAGAACACTGCTCCATTCAGAGGCTACAGCTACAGCTAGTAGTGGATATAAGCACACCGCTCTGCTGACAAGGAACGTTTCTCCATTCTGAGGCTACAGCTTCAGCTGGTAGTGCACATTTGAAGACAGATCTGCTGTCAAAGAACACTGCTCCATTCAGAGGCTATAGCTACAGCTAGTAATGGATATAAGCACACAGCTCTGCTGACAAGGAACGTTTCTCCATTCTGAGGCTACAGCTTCAGCTGGTAGTGCACATTAGAAGACAGCTCTGCTGTCAAAGAACACTGCTCCATTCAGAGGCTATAGCTACAGCTAGTAGTGGATATAAGCACACCGCTCTGCTGACAAGGAACGTTTCTCCATTCTGAGGCTACAGCTTCAGCTGGTAGTGCACATTAGAAGACAGCTCTGCTGTAGAGGAACACTGCTCCATTCAGAGGGTACAGCTACAGTGAGTAGTGCATATTAGCAGAAAGATCTTCTGTCAAACAACACTGCTCCATTCAGAGGCTACAGCTACAGCTAGTAGTTAACATTAGCACACCGCTCTGCTGACAAGGAACATTTCTCCATTCTGAGGCTACAGCTTCAGCTGGTAGTGCACATTAGAAGACAGCTCTGCTGTTGAGGAACACTGCTCCAATCAGAGGCTACAGCTTTAGCTAGTAGTGCCCATTAGCAGACAGATCTCCTGTAGAGGAACACTGCTCCATTCAGAGGCTACAGCTACAGCAAGTAGTGCATATTAGCAGACAGATCTGCTGTCAAAGAACACTGCTCCATTCATAGGCTACAGCTTCAGCTAGTATGGCCCATTACAAGACAGATCAGCTGTCAAAGAACAATGCTCCATAGAGAGGCTACAGCTACAGCGAGTAGTGCATATAAGCAGACAGCTCTACTGTAGAGGAACACTGCTCCATTCAGAGGCTACAGCTTCATCTAGTAGGGCCCATTAGTAGACAGATTTGCTGTCAAAGAACACTGCTCCATTCAGAGGCTACAGTTTTAGCTAGTAGTGCCCATTACCAGACAGATCTCCTGTCAAAGAACACTGCTACATTCTGACGCTAAAGCTAGAGCGATCAGTGCATATTAGCACACGGCTCTACTGTCGAGGAATACTGCTACAATCAGAGGCTACAGCTACAGCGAGTAGTGCATATTAGCACACGGCTCTACTGTAGAGGAACACTGCTCCATTCAGAGGCTACAGCTTCATCTAGTAGGGCCCATTAGTAGACAGATTTGCTGTCAAAGAACACTGCTCCATTCAGAGGCTACAGTTTTAGCTAGTAGTGCCCATTACCAGACAGATCTCCTGTCAAAGAACACTGCTACATTCTGACGCTAAAGCTAGAGCGATCAGTGCATATTAGCACACGGCTCTACTGTCGAGGAATACTGCTACAATCAGAGGCTACAGCTACAGCGAGTAGTGCATATTAGCACACGGCTCTACTGTAGAGGAACACTGCTCCATTCAGAGGCTACAGCTTCATCTAGTAGGGCCCATTAGTAGACAGATTTGCTGTCAAAGAACACTGCTCCATTCAGAGGCTACAGTTTTAGCTAGTAGTGCCCATTACCAGACAGATCTCCTGTCAAAGAACACTGCTACATTCTGACGCTAAAGCTAGAGCGATCAGTGCATATTAGCACACGGCTCTACTGTCGAGGAATACTGCTACAATCAGAGGCTACAGCTACAGCGAGTAGTGCATATTAGCACACGGCTCTACTGTAGAGGAACACTGCTCCATTCAGAGGCTACAGCTTCATCTAGTAGGGCCCATTAGTAGACAGATTTGCTGTCAAAGAACACTGCTCCATTCAGAGGCTACAGTTTTAGCTAGTAGTGCCCATTACCAGACAGATCTCCTGTCAAAGAACACTGCTACATTCTGACGCTAAAGCTAGAGCGATCAGTGCATATTAGCACACGGCTCTACTGTCGAGGAATACTGCTACAATCAGAGGCTACAGCTACAGCGAGTAGTGCATATTAGCACACGGCTCTACTGTCGAGGAACACTGCTCCATTCAGATGCTACAGCTACAGCTAGTTATGTGCACATTAGCACACAGCTCTGCTGTAAAGGAACACTGCTCCATTCAGATGTTACAAATGCAAGGCCCACATTGTGCGACTTCATTGTTTTGTTTCATCTAATACAATTGTGCAATTATCTGATGTACTTTTGTAATTCACTATCAAGGTTATAGATAACTGCAGTATCGAATTCTTAAGTGTTAGAGTTCCAGCCTATGACTTAATCTTGTTGCAGGAAATATCATTCTGTGAATAAAGAGTAAAAGGACTATCTGAAGCTGACACAGTAATAGTTTAATATAAGTTCATCACTGTTATCAGTTAAGCTCTATTGCGATTTATATTAAAGCTATTTTCATAATGTGCGTTTCCTCTATGAAATGACGAGGGTTATTCGCATAGTAAGGCCCAATTTCTTATAAAACATAAACCTTTACAGATTTTTTCAAAAAACATTTTTTTATTTAATTCCTTTACATGTTTCTCCATTTTTCTACATAGTTGCCATATTTGTTAAAACATTGTCATAACGTTCTACAAGCTTTTGAATGCCTAAATCATAGACGTCTGTCGCCTGTGACGATAACCACTCTGTAATTGCTTCTTTCTCTACGTCATCTGTGGCGAAGCTTGCCTACATAAAGGCGTTTGCCTTTAGGTAGCAGAACAAATTAAAATCGCTCGGCGCTAAGTCGGGACTGCACGGTGGGTGGTAAATCTGTTCCCATCCAAAGGATCTGATCAAATTTTAGGTGGAATAGCAGAATGGGGTCTGGCATTGTCATCCAGCAACAAAACTCTGGACGTCAGAAGGCCACGTCGCTTATTGGGTATTGCACGTCGAAATTTAGTCAGGGTAGCGCAGTAAGCGGCTGCATTGATTGTTGTCCCTTGCTGCATAAAATCGACTAACAAGACTCCATGTCTATCCCAAAACACTTTTGCCATAACCTTGCGTGTTGAGATTGTCAGCTTGGCCTTGACTTTGAATGTATATGTCGGGTGACGCCATTCAATTGACTGACGTTTAGACTCTTTGGGTCATGTGAGAAACGTACGTCATTCCCTGTGACTATCTTCTCTAAAAATTGATCACCTTCCTTATGATATCGGTCCAAAAAATCAATAGCACAAGCCATTATTTTCATTTGGTGTTCCTCAGTAAGCAGCCTGGGGACCTAACGTGCGCACAATTTCAGAAATTGCAAATTTTCAGAGATAATTTTGTGCAAAAATGTTCTACTCACATTCGGAAATTCCAATGCTAAAGTTGAAATTGTGAATCGCCGGTCTTCACGAATCTTTTCGTCCACGACTTTGACCAATTCTTATGTGATCACTGATGGTCGGCCTGATCGCGGTTCATCATGGACATTTTCCCGTTTGTCCTTGAAAGCTCTCGCCCACTTACGCAATTTGCTGCCACTCATCGCATTGGGTACATACACTTGACTTTGTCGATGAACTTCCGCTGCTGAAACGTTCCTTGCTGTCAAAAACCGAATCGCTGACCGTATTTCACAGTCTGCGGGCTGATAAATTGTTTTAAACATTTTGAACTCACACTGTAAACAGCACACTGCAACAATACCAACGCAAATGGCGTCGTCCTACGAGCAAGGCATGCCGGGAGTCGGCGCGCATGCGCGTTACAATGTTCGCGCGACATTCGATTAGCTACGGCGATTCGGACCTTACTTTCCAAATAACCCTTGTATATAACTTAAATTTAAGTGCATTTTTAGAAAATACACTTATAATTTTTATCGCGCTTAACTTGCAGTACAGAAACACAATTATATATAACTATAAGTTGTCAGAAATAAATAGAAAATACCTTGTATTAACGAAACAAGCAATTTAAGTGGCAAAATATGTATATCTACGTTATTTTATGTATTTGTAATTAAAATTAGATTACAAAATTTTCAAACTTCGATAAATAAATTGATTTAATATAGTAAATTTCCTTCTATGAAAATTGAAAAAATTAGTTAATAATTAGTGTACGTTTGTAGATAGTTTCTAAAGTGGAGTTGACAACTTTAATTTTGTGGTCGGAAATATACAATCAAACAGTTCGCATGGTCGCGGCCCAATTTGACTGCTAAAATGATTGTTTCCCATTAAACGTATTCGTGTGTGAAAAGGTGCAGTTATTTTCGGGTATTCAAGACCAAACAAAATGCTAATGTTGGTTGGGTTAGTTAAACAAATTATATATAATTATGTACAAATTACAAATAGATTTTATTAATATGTGTCTAAAATTAACTAAGTTCATAAAGGATTCAAACACACTTACAAATACCTCATTCTTAGATGATTTAATCGGATTCACATTCAAAAGAAAATAATTCTGAACATCTGAGCTTTTTCGGAGTATGAAGTAATAGGAAGCTGAACTAAATGCCAATTATAGCGTTCAAACATTGTATATGTTGTGCAGTTGGGATGGTTCGCCCACCCCATCTACAGCACGGAGGGAGACTACCCTGGCATTATGAAGGAAATCATCGGCAACAACAGCAACGCAGAAGGGCTGGCAAGGTCCAGACTGCCAGAGTTCAGTGAACACTGGATCAAGTACATCAAGGGTGAGTGCCTTNCGCAGAAGGGCTGGCAAGGTCCAGACTGCCAGAGTTCAGTGAACACTGGATCAAGTACATCAAGGGTGAGTGCCTTCATTGACGCTATATTCCTACGAGTAGTAAACAAAGTTATATGAACACCTATAGGCAAATGGACTCTAATTATTCCTTGTAGCAGCCACACCACCTGACACGCAAGTCTGCCACTTAATGGTCATTAAGGTGAAGGTATCTATCAACAGTGGTTGTATTTGAACCTTCTGCTAGCAGTGAAACGCCGCTGAGTCCAGTTTCTGGGACTTGCAAAGAGGCACGATCTGTACAGCGCCTCAAGTGAAGGAAATATGCAACACTGTAGGTGTTGTAAATATCACTGTTTCAATTATTTTGTCAACTGACACAAAATGAGGCAAGGCGTCATCTTGGAAACAGAACAGTAGGCAAATTGAAAGTCCGCCGATCGAGATTAAAGGGTACTGAATCACCTATGACACTAAAGTACAAGAAAACTGTATGCAAGATAACGTTTTTGGATAACTATTCCCAGGAGCTCATCTCATCATAAACTAACCAATGTGAACTGCAAAATACCAACATTATTTGCAGTGTCTATAGCAATGGTGACACGTCATAATTGTGTGAAGCGGGGACAATGTCGCCGAGAGCAGAGTGGCTAGAAGCAACAGCAGTGGATCAGGGCATTTGGTCTGAAGAACCTGCATCCACATGATTTCAGACCAGCCGATGTGTTTACGCCTTGAGAGCAGCTGCATAATCATATCGCATGGACTGCCTCCTTCCTAATATTATTCATGGAAAAGGCTCTGTGATGGTGCAAGGTGGCAAATTTAGCCCGGTGTGGTTGGCATTGACAAATAACAGCACAGCGACATCTCATTATTTTGAACGAGTNGGCAAATTTAGCCCGGTGTGGTTGGCATTGACAAATAACAGCACAGCGACATCTCATTATTTTGAACGAGTATACCCGCATTTGTTCCGAATGTGTTCCCTGAAGAAGAAAATACAGTATATTTCAAGAACGACAGCGCCCTCATTAACATTGCTCAGTGTCTCCATTCTTGAAGTGGAACATGATATTCCTCATCTTCAGAAACCTGTCTCAACATAATTTATGTAACTTTGATATTTTTTACAGCGAAATGCGTTCTATTTTGTAACCTATAGTAGTATTTTTCAACTAGATTTATCTCTCTCCATGATGAATGAATGCATATTTCCTTGAACTTAATGCATAACCTGTATTTTTCATTACCATGTAAAATAGAAATAAAAATTCTGGTCAAAATTGGCCAAACCCTTACTGATAAGGATTTTGTGTAACATATTTGTTTACACNTATACCCGCATTTGTTCCGAATGTGTTCCCTGAAGAAGAAAATACAGTATATTTCAAGAACGACAGCGCCCTCATTGACATTGCTCAGTGTCTCCATTCTTGAAGTGGAACATGATATTCCTCATCTTCAGAAACCTGTCTCAACATAATTTATGTAACTTTGATATTTTTTACAGCGAAATGCGTTCTATTTTGTAACCTATAGTAGTATTTTTCAACTAGATTTATCTCTCTCTCCATGATGAATGAATGCATATTTCCTTGAACTTAATGCATAACCTGTATTTTTCATTACTATGTAAGATAGAAATAAAAATTCTGGTCAAAATTGGCCAAACCCTTACTGATAAGGATTTTGTGTAACATATTTGTTTACACNAATAGAAATAAAAATTCTGGTCAAAATTGGCCAAACCCTTACTGATAAGGATTTTGTGTAACATATTTGTTTACACTTTTATCCACTATCTGTATAACGTGCATACTATGGTAATTTCTACACCTGTGAGACTTTATTGACCCTTGAGCTTAATTTTAATCCTCAGTTTATTGTAAACCAAAATTTAAACCCAAATATTTTAATTAATTCTGTGGAACATTCACAAGAAGCGCTTAAAATACTTGTTTGTTTTTGTTGTATATTTATTCATTGTGAATTAAAACTGGGTTACAGCATAAAAGGACATAAACAATGTGAATATAATGAAGTTATTAATGCTTGGTTAAAAATCACAATAAATGTGGGGTTTACAATGTACTTGTGATTTGCTTTAGCTTTACATTCCGTACTGAATACCAGCCAGCACGTAAATGTATGCAATTAACACACAATATAATTTTTGAAGCCTGATTAACTAACAGATTTTCAGCCAACCGTTGTCCTGCCTGTTTACATAGTAGCCAGTTTGTCTTCCCATCATATTAACAAGGGGACGTGCTGGTGTAGTGGTTAGACCACTCGCCTCCCACCTGAATGGGGGAATAGTGCCGGATGTTGCCGCTAGTCGGTGGGTTTTCTCTGGGATCTCCCGTTTGCCCGCCCCTTCATTCATTACAGTACTGCCCCATACTCACCTCGCTTCACCTCCATCGACTCTGAAGGCATCGCTGTTAAGATCCGCCCAAATCTCCCCACTCCACTCCACATTTTCGAAATTACCTCTTCACACATTTTATAAATTGAAAAATGAATGGGTAAAAGTATAAGAATATCAAACTTCTGTCATTCTCGGATATATTGATCTCTAATTTTAAGAGATATTGACTTATTGGTGCAAAATTTTTAATAAACAAATATTTTTATGAGAATTATCATATTTCTAAAACTATACAAACGATTTGGTCAAAAATGAGAAAATGACGTAACCTTTTTAAAGCCACTTTCATAAAACATTTGGGAATACGTCACGTGAAAATTGAGATCACATATCGTACCTCAGAGACTTTTATTTTAAATCGGTCCACNCGTACCTCAGAGACTTTTATTTTAAATCGGTCCACGGAATTATACATAAGAGAATTAATATTGAGGACATATGTAATTTAAGGATTTCAAACAATCATTTTCAAGTGTCCCCTTTAAATGCATACGAAGCTTAATTGGCATGTCGAACACAACAGCATCCATCTGTTCGCACAAGAGAATACAGAGCTGTATGAGGTAGATCACGGACACGGCGCTTCTGAAGTATACTTTCTGGTTCTTCTTTTAACTCACTGGGTTCATTGAAACACCACATGTCCCAATAACATAAACCATTCCTTTTTTACACGCCGAAGTTGATAAATTATATAAACTAGTATATCCTCATGTTAGATGTTTGATAACATGGTAGGATCTCACATTTCTTATTGTTTCTTTGAGCACATTTGCCTGATCGACGCNCATGTTAGATGTTTGATAACATGGTAGGATCTCACATTTCTTATTGTTTCTTTGAGCACATTTGCCTGATCGACGCATTAGTTCTGTATTACTAACATTCTGGAGGTTTCTTCGTCGTTCTACAAAAAAATGGAAATGTGCAGCAGAAAATTCATATTTCTAAAAAGTGTGTATGTGTAATTACGAAAATGTTTCTGATACATCAAGTCTTACTTTTCCCGCAGTTCAATGAAAGTTAGCAGATTACACTCTTAGCTTATTTCGAACCCTACAGATTATTTGAGAATTTTTTAAAGTAAACTTTGGCCAGAAAGCCACTGTTAAAAACTGGACCTAACAGTCTGCACTTTCTAACAAGTTGTCTGAAAAGTTAGCAGAAATGCAGGAGAAATATTTTTATGTCCACACGCCGTATTAAAATGCATTCTTTACAATTAGTGGTTACTGAAACTATCATACTTGTTTTATCCGCCTAATAATAACAACAGGTATATTAGCAACATGATTATGTCCCCAAGTCTTTTAATTTTTAAGTTTGTAGGCACATGATTTCAAAACTCGGGTCAATGACATTGTTAATTTTATATACGGCCGAAGAATGAAAACGCAAAGGAAATAAAATCCTAAAAAATTGTTTCTTAATTGCAGAATAAGCCATGAACAACGTATAAAAGAATTTACTGCACAGAATTACACTTCATAGTTGGCTGGCAGAAATACTGTAGACATTTCTGTTTGTATTGTTCAACTGTATGCAATTATGACCAAGAATCAATATTCGGAGGTTNCAGAAATACTGTAGACATTTCTGTTTGTATTGTTCAACTGTATGCAATTATGACCAAGAATCAATATTCGGAGGTTGATTAGAAATGTGGCCGGTAGACAAAGCATTGTGGTGTGTCTACAAATGAACAATGGGCGATTGTAGGAAGAGAAGGGTGAAAGGGCAACGTACTCTCTCCACGAAGAAGACGTGGAGGTCTCGGAAGCTACACTCGGTATTCGTCGTAGAGTAGCGGACATGTATAGATGCTNCTCCACGAAGAAGACGTGGAGGTCTCGGAAGCTACACTCGGTATTCGTCGTAGAGTAGCGGACATGTATAGATGCTGTCAGGAGCGAACATCATATTGAGCCGGCACTCACTGACAACAGCATTGCACCCACAGAGAGACACGACAGAGCGTCCAGAACAGAACTATGGCCCACTGCGCAGCAACACATACACTCTACTTGATTGTTTCTACGCCCAAACAAAAACAGAATGTACTATTTTCCAGTTTTTGCAGTAAAACACGCGTTAGAGGTAAAATTAAGTAAGAAATACAAGCACAGTAGTATATGTAAGTGTGCGCTCGTCCTTAAGAGTTAGCAGCACGTACGTACTTTCAGTACCTTTGTTGTTAGCGCGTTTACTTGTATCTCAGCCAATGAATGTCCTGGTAAAACAACTTTTGCCAGAAGAGATAAAAAATAATGTTCTAAGCCCGCAAAGTTTTGTTTATGTAATATAGGGTTTATTCAAAGAGAAAAATGTGAAAACTATCAAAAATCACATTTTTATAGCCTACCTGTGTAGGTAGGAGAAAAATCCAAATGTACAGTCGTATTTTAATCTATGAGCTTTCATCGCGTGTAATGAAATTCCACTGTTAAGAGATCTCATTTGTGCAGGAAAGATTGCGTGTTGTTCGACTGTATCACTATGCGTCGAAAGCGAAAAAAAAAAAANAGAGATCTCATTTGTGCAGGAAAGATTGCGTGTTGTTCGACTGTATCACTATGCGTCGAAAGCGAAAAAAAAAAAATTACCTGGGGTCATGTACACCTAAGGGACACGAGGCAGTGCCTCAGGTGTGGAGAAGTCAGGTTATACTGACGGCGCCAGACCTCGGAGGTTGGTCTTCTGGTGGCCGCCTCATAGTGACAGCTGGACAACCCTCTGCAGTAAGAGCTGACCACGCTTGCCTGGAACAACCTCCTCTTCTGTGTCACGTTTATCAGCACGTCGTCGAACTGAAGTTGACGAGGCAGCCTCAGTAGTTGCGTGTGGTTTTCTGAGATGACTTATATGACGTAGTTACTGCTAGTGAGTCTTCTCACATCTTTGTTTATTCTCATATGCCGCTATGCTTGAGGTCAACTTCCAANAAATACCTGGAGTCATGTACACCTAAGGGACACGAGGCAGTGCCTCAGGTGTGGAGAAGTCAGGTTATACTGACGGCGCCAGACCTCGGAGGTTGGTCTTCTGGTGGCCGCCTCATAGTGACAGCTGGACAACCCTCTGCAGTAAGAGCTGACCACGCTTGCCTGGAACAACCTCCTCTTCTGTGTCACGTTTGTCAGCACGTCGTCGAACTGAAGTTGACGAGGCAGCCTCAGTAGTTGCGTGTGGTTTTCTGAGATGACTTATATGACGTAGTTACTGCTAGTGAGTCTTCTCACATCTTTGTTTATTCTCATATGCCGCTATGCTTGAGGTCAACTTCCAAGTCTACAAATGTGTAGACATTTTTCCGGATGAAGTTACCTCAGAATAGTAGAATAAATTGCTATTGTCACCTCATCTTCTCTCTGTAACACTTTGATTGTATATGTATATAAATGATGATATCGATCCCTGTGCAGGTACATATGACTTCTACGGCATGCACGTGTACACGTCGTTCTACGTGAGTGCCACTAACACATCAGGATCTTCTAGCCAGGGTCTCACACCTGAGAACAACTACGATCTGGGCTCTGTGTTTATAGAACAGGACCCGAGCTGGCCTTACGGAACGTCGAGCATTTTCAGGGTAAGTTTCGTGGTCATATCACAGNGTTTATAGAACAGGACCCGAGCTGGCCTTACGGAACGTCGAGCATTTTCAGGGTAAGTTTCGTGGTCATATCACAGTGCTTAGTGAACACTCACTTCCCGTTACACCGCCATGTTTAGTCACAATTGCAACTTTAAAGGTAAAATACTCAGTTGACACTNTGAACACTCACTTCCCGTTACACCGCCATGTTTAGTCACAATTGCAACTTTAAAGGTAAAATACTCAGTTGACACTTGCTGTAGTTTCGTTTTTCGTCGAATGCATTAAATTGGTATTATTTTGCAAATTATACTTAATCATTAGTCAAATTCTGTATTTTCCGTTACTTAACTGATTTTGTATAATTATAATCAGCACTGAGAACACTTTCAGTATCATAAATATTTTTTACCAGAATATATTACATACCTTTTATATTATTGTAAAAAATATGAGTGAACCTAACTTACATATTAAGATGCTTTTTCAGATGTTGGCAAAGGGAAAATGCACTAATATTCCAGTGTAGATTAATATTGGTGTAAGGGAATCATTCATAATACGTCAATTAAAATTTAGACCATGGTTGTCGAAGGAGGAGGGTGTGTGTGTGAAGATATCTGCACCAGTGGCGAGAAATAAATAAATAACATACATATATTAGAATAACAGAAAATGTTGTAGCGGGAACATGTCTATGAAGGAATGTAAATGTGCGAGCTGTAGGAAGAGAACTTGTATGTGGTGCGTAGTATACTCCATTCGGTATGAGGAAGATGTTGAAGTGGATCTGGGAGAACTACAACCATGTGCCCATACTCATCACGGAGAATGGCTGGACCGACTCCGGGGAGCTGAACGACACCATGAGGATCAGGTTTCTGGTGGTGAGTCTCACTGCTTGTGAACCATTACTGTCAGCCTACATGATATACTATTTCTCTCAGTAGGATTGATTTCTTCTTGTTTAGTTAAAGTGGAAATTTGGTTTTGATATTTAATAACTATGGTTTCAGTTGTTCAGAACTATTCCTTCAAAATATATTTAACGTATGTATGTGCATGCTCTCATTTTAATTATAATGTAAGCAGTTATCTTTATTTGTTATATAAATATTTATTAATATTCTTCGTTACACAAAGGTCGTTCAGAAAGTAAGTTTAGGTAGCTGAGAAAAAATTCAAACATGCATTTAGTAAAACCAAATTAATTATGTTACAATACTAAACATATATATNTAGCTGAGAAAAAATTCAAACATGCATTTAGTAAAACCAAATTAATTATGTTACAATACTAAACATATATATATATTACAACATAATCACAGTTATGCTCAACACTTTTTTGGTATCTTGATACAAGTTTATCTGGTCCNTATATATATTACAACATAATCACAGTTATGCTCAACACTTTTTTGGTATCTTGATACAAGTTTATCTGGTCCTTGTTCACGAGTCCAACCTTCGCAGACAATTGCTGACGACCTCCTTGAGATTATCATCGTTTGGAAACTCATACCCACAAGTTGAGTTTTCAAGTGTGGGAAAAGGGGTAAATCTCTTGACCCGAGGTTTGGGTAATACGGTGGGTGCCCAAGCATTTCCCATTCAAACGAATTTAGAAAATTTTGAGTCTTCCTTGCAGAATGAGGCCTCGCGTTGTCACGGAGGAGCACAATTTAGCCAGAGAGTTTTCGGGGCCTTTTTGTTATTCATAGTGGCACAAAGTCTTTTCCAAATGTCACAATATCGTTTCGCATAAACTGTGGTTCCAGAGTCGAGAAAGTCATTCATCAAAACACCCAGGTTGTCCCAAAAAATCGTGGCGAAGTATTTTCAAGCTGACACAGTGACCTATGTTTTTTTTTGTGAAGGGTAGCCACCTTTTTCACCATGCTTTCATGCATCGTTTCTGGGGTCGAATGATTAACCCATGCCTCATCTGTTACAATGCGTGACAACAAAGCATCACCTTAATTTTCAAAAAATTGCAAATTTATTCAGCAGCTAACACTTGCTGGTCTTTGTGCTGATCGTTATAAGGCGTGAACACATCTCTCGCTAACTTTTCACACTTCCAAATCATCCATAAGGATTTTTCAGAGATACGTTCTTCCTTTTTAGATGGTCGAAGGAAGACGCGTGGGGATTCCATCAAGTGTGGGATGTTGGTCGGTGCNAGATACGTTCTTCCTTTTTAGATGGTCGAAGGAAGACGCGTGGGGATTCCATCAAGTGTGGGATGTTGGTCGGTGCTGATGACACTGAGAAAATCATCAACAATGTGAGCTTGACGGGAGGTCATTGGTCTTCCACTGCGCTCTTCCTTCAATAAACATTTTCCGTCATCGGCAGAATATTTGAAGTGACGTGGTTTTTGCTCCATGCCTTGTTCATACCTCACGAGGAATTTCCGCGTGNGTCATCGGCAGAATATTTGAAGTGACGTGGTTTTTGCTCCATGCCTTGTTCATACCTCACGAGGAATTTCCGCGTGGAAAGATATTTCTGGTCAAAAGTCTGATGACGCCACGCAATTCACAACCGGGTGGATTTTTCAGCGGGAGCTCCGCGACAGCTAGAGAACGACCGGTTTTGGACAGTTGGCATTGAACGTCTGACAGAGCTACCACTACACCCGCACGATAATTCCCAGCCAGTGTCCGCCCTCTGACACACAAACTGGCAGCTTTGTAACCTTACCGAAACTTATTTTGTGAACACCCCTCGTACATTTTACATCATATTTATAACTTGTGACAAGAAATGCCCACCTTATATTTACTATGGAACAAAGCAAGTAAACAAGATCATTTTCGATATACACGTTTTTTATGCATGTGTTGAACTGCCGTAATAATAATAAGTTGCCCATGTGACACTCTCCTGTGATGCAAGTTGTAGTGTAAACACGAGGTGTTATGTGGGTCTGAGAGAAGCT
The DNA here is from genome assembly GCA_002778355.1 of Clitarchus hookeri. NCBI lineage: Eukaryota > Metazoa > Arthropoda > Insecta > Phasmatodea > Phasmatidae > Clitarchus > Clitarchus hookeri. The sequence continues at coordinate 34,797 of NQII01009281.1, read as the reverse complement.
ACTGCGACGTAAGTAGCCAGATGTTGATCGCTGCAATGTGTGTTGTTTGTCACAGAACTACTATGCCGCAGTACTGGACGCCATCTACTTGGACAATGTGACTGTTCTTGGCCACTCCGCCTGGGCGCTCATCGACACATTCGAGTGGGAAACCTACTCGTGAGTGACTCCTCATCACTTGCTTCCACATACTGCTGCTGGAACTAATAATACATTTACTTTTAGCTTTTTGCATGTTACAGCTAGGTTACTCTCTAACTTTTTGGCATGTCGATACTTAGTAAAGTAATAGAAACTCCGTGCAAAATTACTTAGCAAAAAAATAACAATCCCGTTATTAACTTATATTTGAATTCTAAGTATAAATTTTTACAACCACTTCCAGAATAACTTTTAATTTTTACCTCAACAAACTCTCTCATTTTAGATGAAATTGAAATGTTAAGAACAATATGCATTGTTTCTATATCGTGGGTTAGCAGGGAGAAGTACCACGTCGGCTAATAACTAGAACGTTATGTTAAATTTATTTAGCTTGAGAATATGAAAATAATATAATGTTCTTTTTGTTTAGGAACAAATTTGGTCTGTACCGTGTGAACTACACTGACCCGGAGAAAGCTCGGACACCGAGGGAGTCTTCCAAAGCTTTGTCAACGATAATCAAGACAAGGAAACTTCCTGAGGAGTATTTGGATAAAGAATAGTACAGCTACTTTAAGAAATAATTTTAATGTCTTTATATGATCAAATATAAAAGTATGTATCAAATATAAATTGCCATGTAGGCTAGTGTTATTTTTAAACAAACTTTCGTCATTCCTNTGAACTACACTGACCCGGAGAAAGCTCGGACACCGAGGGAGTCTTCCAAAGCTTTGTCAACGATAATCAAGACAAGGAAACTTCCTGAGGAGTATTTGGATAAAGAATAGTACAGCTACTTTAAGAAATAATTTTAATGTCTTTATATGNAAGGAAACTTCCTGAGGAGTATTTGGATAAAGAATAGTACAGCTACTTTAAGAAATAATTTTAATGTCTTTATATGGTTAAATATAAAAGTATGTATCAAATATAAATTGCCATGTAGGCTAGTGTTATTTTTAAACAAACTTTCGTCATTCCTGACTTAATTTTTTGAAGTGCTGATTGCTTGAATGTCTCCACTAGACACGTGTTTCCTAAAGAGTTTTTAATTTTTCATTATTATTCCAGACAAATAATATGAAAATTACCTATTTCTTTTCCATTCCTTTACAAATTAAACCAAGGAAAATATCATTTATGCAGAAATGTCACATTAAGCAATATCCAAAACAGTATACATGCCATTTAAAGTAAACAATTCTTAATTATTAATAATAAAGTAACATCTAGTAAAATTGTTTTAAATGTATAAACCAAAAGGAAAAAAAAAAAAAGGGATAACTATTTCATACGAAAACATTTTCTAATAAAATTGCATATAAGTCTCAAGAGCAGTTATGTCTTGCTGATTCAATTCTCAAACTAAATTCTCTAAACGGTAAATATTATTTTATTTTAAATGTAATGACAATTATTTAAAATATATCTCATATATAAATGACTTTCATAAGTCTCTAAAGTTTGTGCAAAAATTCCTGTCTTATTATCAGATAATGCCATTCGTTGTGAATGAATTAATGAAGCGCCCATGCCTTGCATTTCCGATGCGTAACATATTGCCATTGAAAGCTTCCCACCTACGTTTCGTACTAATGAGCACAACTTTGGGCCGAAGTCGATTTTGATATAATCAAAGTGTAATTTCCTATTTCATAGCCGAAACTTTATTAAAGTAAAAACTTGTGGCTATAATTACTTTTCAAAGTCGCCAAAACGCAAGGTTTTGACGTCCATAGACCAAATAATTAATTAACTTAGGAAACTGACTGACAACAGGAATGGAAGCAACCGAATGTGTCAAAGTGACCTTCATTAGTGTACAGAGCCAAGTCAACTAGTACGGATGCACAGTGATCTTCATTAGTGTACAGAGCCATGTCAACTTGCAGATATGCACAGTGTTCTTCATTAGTGTACAGAGCCATGTCAAGTAGTACGGATGCTCAGTGATCTTCATTAGTGTACAGAGCCATGTCAACTAGTACGGATGCACAGTGATCTTCATTAGTGTACAGAGCCATGTCAACTAGTACGGATGCACAGTGACCTTCATTAGTGTACAGAGTCATGTCAACTAGTATGGATGCACAGTGATCTTCGTTAGTGTACAGAGCCATGTCAACGAGTACGGATGCACTGTGATCTTCATTAGTGTACAGAGCCATGTCAAGTAGTACGGATGCACTGTGATCTTCATTAGTGTACAGAGCCATGTCAACTAGTACGGATGCACAGTGATCTTCATAAGTGTACAGAGCCATGTCAACTAGTACGGATGCACTGTGACCTTCATTAGTGTACAGAGCCATGTCAACTAGTACGGATGCACTGTGATCTTCATTAGTGTACAGAGCCATGTCAAGTAGTACGGATGCACAGTGATCTTCATTAGTGTACAGAGCCAGGTCAACTAGTACGGATGCACTGTGTTCTTCATTAGTGTACAGAGCCATGTTAACTAGTATGGATGCACAGTGATCTTCATTAGTGTACAGAGCTAGGTACCCTAGTACGGATGCACAGTTAACTGTCATCATCTGCGCAAGGAATTTCTTTCCTAATCAGCGACAGTCACCTACATAGGGTATGACAAACAGAAACAATTATGTACACCTGGCAAAGTTTAAGAGCTTGTATTTTCTATGAAAATATGTGTATAATAAAAGACAGCGCCATAGGAACCAGTAATTGAAGCTTTGCAATATTAAAAGTTAATATTACAAGCATTTCTTGATTCCAAACGATTATACAATGATAACAAAAATTATAACAAATCTGTTACATTAAGACGTATATCATATAATAAAAATCTTACAAAAATTAATATTAATTTTAATCTTAATACGCTTAATTCCTGTTGAATAGAATGATTGATAACCCTTTTAATTTTTACATATTTCTATATTACTGACTAGAATAATAACGTAAATAATTAGTTACAAGGAGGGCAGCCTTATAAGCCCAGTAAAGCCACCTTTGATAAAATGTAGGATAATTAGAAAACCTTTAAGAATTTCGTATTAGAATAAAGCTGACATAAATCTTTAACGTGAGTAATTAAATAAAATGAGGGTTGCCTAATAGGCTCAGTAGAGAATCTAAATAATAAAAGTAAACACTAAAACTTTAATGAAATAATGCATTAATATTGAGTGATCGTTCGGGGCAGTCAAACGACCCTACACAAAGCTCCAACGATTAAAAATGTAAATAACAAAACATTTAAAATGTAATTGTGCCCAACCTTGCATCGTGGACGCAAGGCAAAATGCAATAGCAATCGTTCATGGGTAGCAAACCAGACAAATACTACATGTTAAGAAACTTGCAACACACATCAAAGTAAGAAATTAAGTTAGACAGAAAAAAAATTTCGTCTGGCGACCAAACCCACAATTTAGAATAAAGAATACCTCACTTCATGCCAAAGACTACACAACATTGCCACACAATATAAAAAAAAANACCCACAATTTAGAATAAAGAATACCTCACTTCATGCCAAAGACTACACAACATTGCCACACAATATAAAAAAAAAACTATTATAATTGACCCAGCTCACACTGCCAGCGGCTCACGACTCACCCTTTTAAAATGCTCATGTANAAAAAAAAACTATTATAATTGACCCAGCTCACACTGCCAGCGGCTCACGACTCACCCTTTTAAAATGCTCATGTAGACGGCTGCTCAGGCAATAGAATTAAACATAAGGTGCCTCATTTAAACTAAATTCGTAATAACGACGATTTAGCACTCTAAAATCACATTGCAGCTTGACCAGGTGTCTAGCAGGCGACGATTGGGCGTAGAATAGGGGCGGCACAGAGTGTGCAGCAACTTATGTAAACTGCTCCATTACCAAAAAAGTGTGAAGCATTTAGGGAAGGGAAATCAGGAGAGGTAGAACAGGGGAGGAAATCGGACGGGAGCCTAGTCGAGCAAGGTGGAAGCCACCTCGGAGATTTGGAAATACTGGACACATCTGGCGCAGCGAGCGCTAGCGTCGCAACCCCCACCCCTGAATCTGAGCTCTGGCGATCAGTCTCCGAACCTCATAACAAAGCTTTCTTCAACTCACACAAATACACTACAAGAAAGCCTGTAGACATAGAAGTGAGATTCAAATAGTAGTAGAAAGTTCAGTAGTGGGTATACTCCTAAGTTACAGATAGACGTTCACGGAGAACAGTTCTGCCACAAATTCACCAAAATCTTAAGGAGTAATGAGCTTGTCCTTGAGGTTTGAAATAAGAATGAATTCGATGACATCACCAGGGACTGTGGGCACCCAGGTGGGAAACCACTCAGCCCCATCAGAGCGGCTCTTCTCCANCACCAGGGACTGTGGGCACCCAGGTGGGAAACCACTCAGCCCCATCAGAGCGGCTCTTCTCCAGCACCAGGATCCGCAGCAAACAGCAACATAAGGGGTTGCGAGTAGAGAACTCCCTCCGAAGAACCTCTGCCTCCTACAGTCTTTTTCCCATGTCTTAACCAAAAACTTAATTTTTGAGGTGTCTCGGATATACACTGGTGGCGCGAGTGGTGTTTTCCTTGAGCTGTTTTCCTTGTACTGTTTTNGGGGTTGCGAGTAGAGAACTCCCTCCGAAGAACCTCTGCCTCCTACAGTGGATGACTCAATCCACTTCTCAGCCGCATGACAGCGATGGCGCAAGGCAGTCTCAGCTCGACTCTTTGGAAGGACGGGAAAGCATGCAAAATAACAATGGATAAGAAAAGAGAAAAACAAAACAACCAAAACGAAACAGGAAAAGGGACATGGAAAAATATATGTACACTAAAATAAATAAAATATTTAAACTGCAATCACAAACATGATCATTATAACCTTAATTATGTGGCAAATAAGGTTTCAATTGAGAAACATGTGCCTTTCTGAACAACTTGTTTGAGCTGGGCGAATCAATAATAACAACGTTAATATATAGGAATGTATATATCTTAAAGGGGCCGACAAACATTGGAATCAGCTTCCCAGTTAAATCCTTCCCCATATCTACTAACACATAGTTCTTACGTAGGACCAGGTCCCCGTCTTGAAAGTAACTGGTACCCGGCCCTGGTCCATCTTAGCCGCGACCTACAGCTACACTGCTCTGAGTCTACGGTAGACCTCCTCAAACAACCGATCCCGGTCAGCTACTCCAAGGGAGGGGGGGGGAGGAAAAGGAGGAATATTCCAAATGTTAAGTAATGGATGACTAAGCGGACGGCCAAGGAATGGGAGGGAAGGTGGAACACCCATGGAATCTTGAAGGGCACTGTTAAAACCCTCGGTTATGAAGTCCAAATCCTTATCCTATCTCGTGTGATCCTGGTTGTAAAAAATAGTCAAACATGCCTTTATGTCCTTGTTGAATCTTTCAACCTGGTTACCCTACGGGTAATAAGGACTGGAAGAAAAATGCTTGATGGCCCAACGAAAACACATGTACCTAAAAACATTCGAGGTGCAATACTTAGCATTATCTGAGAATATTTCAACAGGAGCACTAAATACCTTCCATACCTGAAAGGTGAATGCCTTAACAATGGATGAAGCCTTCATATTTCTCAATGGTAACAAAATGACAAATTTTGTAAAGGTGTCTAAAAGAATTAATATACATGCATTACCTTTTTCAGATCTAACTAAAGAACCAAAAATATCTAAATGAACTGTGCTCCAAGGAGTTTGGTTAAGCTGCATCACAACTTGTCCAACATTCTCACGCTGCCCCTGTTTACACTTTTGTCACAGATCCTACCGCAATTTCGGGTGGTGAAAATTCAACATCACAACCATGATGCACTATTCCGGGGGCACATAGTCAGGAAGGCATCTTGGCTCGTAAATTAGAATACATTATAAATTAGTTTAAATGGACATGTTACATTGAGAAGCATCACCAAAATTAGAAGAAATTTATTTCTTTTGACAGTACTCATGCTTTTTTGTGAACTTTGTAGGTAGGAGTATTTAGAAATTAGAATATATTTACTTAAGTGGAAACATACTTTTTCACAAAGGGTGATTGTTTAGTATGGATGGCAATAAATTGTAGATTTGTGCAAATTTTTTTAATAGGGCTTTATTATATTTTTTAAAATGTTTATTTCATAATTTCCCTGATCTTTGCAACTATCCTCACTATGTAGGATTTTAGGATATAAGATTAATTCAAAATTAAATTTTTGAGTATACAGAAATTTCTGTACTTCTCAAATATGCTATTTTAATATTTTATCTTTTATTTAATAAGTTATACTTACATAATTGGGTAACACGTTTATACTCGGATTCCAAATACATTCTTTGAACACAAATCAAATGCCAAGAATAGTTGCTATGAAAACTTGTTTTATGCAAAGATGATTATCATATTAATTTTGTAACCCAGTACTAAGTTAATTTAGATTTGAAGTATCGAGGAAAAAGGAAAATACTAGGGTATTAATTGGGTTGCAGGTTATCTGTAAAATTTACCTCTTATTTACGTTAAATCGGAATATTACAACACAACTCATTATATTAATTTTTGTTCCATGGTCACCTAAAAAAAAACATTCNTTACGTTAAATCGGAATATTACAACACAACTCATTATATTAATTTTTGTTCCATGGTCACCTAAAAAAAAACATTCCGTTAACTCGAAAGACACTTGCCAGCCTATGCAAGTATTTACTGGGTATAAAAAAAATGTTTACGTTAAATCGGAATACTATGACACAAAAATCACAGTTTTATACGAATTTATTCTTTTTTGAATTGCCAAACAAAAATTACTATAGTTTAAGAAATATATTTAAAAATTTCGTTAATTTTTATTCGTATGACACTTGCTGTGCAGGTATTGTTATAAGAGGAACCTAATAATTGTCAGGTAGGAACACTTATCAAGCCTTAATACGCACTGAGAGCCATTAAGTTTATGCAGTAATTTTGTATAATACAAATATCAACTGATTACAGAATTTATATTTCAGAAACTGTTCAAAACTCTTAAAGACTGAAATAAATTGTATGAAATGAATGAATATATAAAAGCCTCCGAACCCTCATATGCCACCTAATGGCTTTTAGTGTTGTGAGACCGGAAGTCGAAACTTCTATAACTCACTAGGTGTGTGAAGCAAAAGCACCCTGACACTTTCTCAAATCATTGGGTCGGCGGCAGGGGCAGTGTATATGAGGGGCTTTGGGCACCAGACCCTTATTTAGGTGAGTTATTTGGTGTTGCCTATTTTAAGTAAAATTACGTTTTCGTGTGTTCGGCGGGGGAGTGAAGCTCCCCTCCNGTTATTTGGTGTTGCCTATTTTAAGTAAAATTACGTTTTCGTGTGTTCGGCGGGGGAGTGAAGCTCCCCTCCAGCCGCCCGGCTGGAGTGAATGTTGTGTAGTGATGTATGTCTAGCATGTTGAAATGTGGTTTGCAAGTGTGCTAATTAATTCCGCATGTAGTGTGTCGGTGAGTCCCTAGTCTCCCCGAGGTGTCCTATACAGGTCTCCCTCGGGGTACGTTTAGTTTTTCCAAGTTTGTGACATTGGAGTAATAAAACCCTTATAAATAGATTAGAGTTGGAGGTGCCCCTAACACCAGTCTCTGAACCCAGTACCAATAGGGCCCCCCTTTCCCAAGTCGTCTTCTTCCCGACCTGCAACAAACTATTAATCGGTGCGTTATTATAGGTTATTAGTTTAAACATTGAATAAATATTAATTATAACATATATTATGCAGTATATATGTAATTGTATATGTATGTATTTTTTTTGTTTTATTATATTTATGTGTTTTTTTATTCTTTACGAATGTATTTATTATACAATTAATTTAACTAGTTAGTTAGCCCCTGTCCCTACCTCGACTGGCATGTGTGTNTTTACGAATGTATTTATTATACAATTAATTTAACTAGTTAGTTAGCCCCTGTCCCTACCTCGACTGGCATGTGTGTCTCTCGACCTGAAAAATGTGTGGTGGTTGGGTCTATTTGAGACGAGAAGGTTTTACTATCAGTTATTGTGTTACTGTATTTAATAAAACTTATTGTTTTAGCATTAATTAATTAATTGTGTTGGTGTTGCCCTAAAGTATTTATTTAGGTAGAGTGGCGAGTGCTGTAAGGAGTAGCATCTGCTTCTCCTGTAGTGTGTTCATGGCTTTCGCCTGTGCAATTATAGGCCTAAAATGATCTATTAGGGCTACAAAGTGCGTTTCTTGCAGAAAAGCGGCCAGTCCATGCATCTCTGCCAACATGGTCGCATTTTCTGTCGTGTTGTTGTCTCTTTTCCTGTTTTGTTGTGATTTTTCTATCTGCTGTTGTGTAGGTGCTTGTTCAGTATATGGGTTTTGAAGTGCAGGAAATTCAGTCTCTGACTGAACATTTGTTTGTGTGTGTTCCCGAGTTTCCTTTCGAGTGTCTCGTACTTGTTTGGCAGGTTTTGGAGCCATTCATTGTTTTCGTGTCTCTATGTGTTTTTTAATGACTTCGCACTGCTTCCACGCAGCCAAATGTCCCATTTTTTTGCAAAGTGTACGTTGCCACTTTGTGTTGTCGTGTTCTGTGACAGGACAGTCTGCCTTTGCATGATCTCCCGCACACAAAATGCAGACTGGCCTAAGTGTGCACTATTTCTGAGTGTGGCCCAGTGCACAGCATCGCCTGCACTGCACCACATCCTCAGAGCGATGTCTGTACATTTCAATACAAACTGGCAAATAGTAAAGTCTGCGCAGTTTCAGTATGCCGTATTTCTTGTGCTTTTGCACTACAGCCCCAAAGACTGCAGGCGCATCAGCTGGTGTTCTGAATTTCCAGACGTGAACTGGAGTACATTTAAATTCTTTGAGGTGTCTAACTATTCGACTTTTGTCGGTGTTGTGTGGTAGCCCTTTGATAACTATCTTATTCGGCTTTTCGCTTTTTTTTTTAGTGTGTGTGTAGTACTCTATTTTGTATTCTTCCAGATGCCTACAGAAATCAGAGTGTTCCTTTAACGTTACAAGCACCTTCAAGTATTGTTTTTTAGTGACTGTTATTTTCTCNGCCTACAGAAATCAGAGTGTTCCTTTAACGTTACAAGCACCTTCAAGTATTGTTTTTTAGTGACTGTTATTTTCTCAAAAAAGTCTTTTTCCCATGTCTTAACCAAAAATTTTATTTTTGAGGTGTCTCGGATATACACTGGTGGCGCGAGTGGTGTTTTCCTTGAGCTGTTTTCCTTGTACTGTTTTCTGTTTCTAAAGTATTTTCTTCACCCAATGGTGAGGAAGTGTTTCCTGTCGGAAAATCGAAACTAGGTTGTTTCTGATTGGATGTAGATGCAGTGTGCTTCCTATTAGGCCTCTGCCATTGTATGTCGTGTCACCAAGGAAGAAGAGGCCGATGCCTTACCTTCACTGTGTGACTTACCTGTCTCCATCGAGTGTGCCTAGAAACTCCTAAAGTAGATTTTTTTTGTGGTTTTTCCTACAGCAAAAAACGACAGCCATACGGACGCGAAACAGTACGTAAAAACACACCCGCCCCAGATAAAAGGGCTCATTCGGGCTACACACAAGGAAAAGAAGCTGGAAAAAGACACACACCACAACAGAAAGGCCCAATCCTGGGAAAAAGGAAACCCAGAGCACAGCTGAGATACAAACAGCACAAGAATAACGCAAATGGCAGGAGGAAACGAAAACCACAGTAGTCTGCCAACAGGGGAGATGAAAAGGCACAGTCACATCAAAACAAACACAAGAAAACAGAGAACGAAAAAGACCAGCAAATAGTGCCAAAGAACAACAACAGATATGTCCCAGCGAGCACCATCGAGGAACAGAAAAACAGCACCAACGAAAAGGAGAAGGCCCTGGTCAGCAGCGGCGCACACAAAAACAGGCACNCATCGAGGAACAGAAAAACAGCACCAACGAAAAGGAGAAGGCCCTGGTCAGCAGCGGCGCACACAAAAACAGGCACACAAAGAAACAACGGCACCTAGAGCGAGGGCCGAAGCCGCCAGAACAGAGAACAGCTAGGGACAAACCTCACTGTTACCCCGGGGGTCCAGGAAGAAGTCCCGGACACGGCGGNCGCCAGAACAGAGAACAGCTAGGGACAAACCTCACTGTTACCCCGGGGGTCCAGGAAGAAGTCCCGGACACGGCGGTGGATATGAGGCGACTCAACATCATAAGCCCCTAGGGCCACCACCAGAGGACTGCGGTGCCGTCCCGCATGCCGGTAAAAGGCAGTGGCGATGGCGATCACAACAGCAGCACAGAGTTGGACCCCAGAAAGCCGATACAGGAGATCCATCACTGTAGTGAGCAGGGCACCGAGCAGCAAACGAAGGCCANTTTACGAATGTATTTATTATACAATTAATTTAACTAGTTAGTTAGCCCCTGTCCCTACCTCGACTGGCATGTGTGTGTCTCGACCTGAAAAATGTGTGGTGGTTGGGTCTATTTGAGACGAGAAGGTTTTACTATCAGTTATTGTGTTACTGTATTTAATAAAACTTATTGTTTTAGCATTAATTAATTAATTGTGTTGGTGTTGCCCTAAATTATTTATTTAGGTAGAGTGGCGAGTGCTGTAAGGAGTAGCATCTGCTTCTCCTGTAGTGTGTTCATGGCTTTCGCCTGTGCAATTATAGGCCTAAAATGATCTATTAGGGCTACAAACTGCGTTTCTTGCAGAAAAGCGGCCAGTCCATGCATATCTGCCAACATGGTCGCATTTTCTGTCGTGTTGTTGTCTCTTTTCCTGTTTTGTTGTGATTTTTCTATCTGCTGTTGTGTAGGTGCTTGGTCAGTATATGGGTTTTGAAGTGCAGGAAATTCAGTCTCTGACTGAACATTTGTTTGTGTGTGTTCCTGAGTTTCCTTTCGAGTGTCTCGTACTTGTTTGGCAGGTTTTGGAGCCATTCATTGTTTTCGTGTCTCTATGTGTTTTTTAATGACTTCGCACTGCTTCCACGCAGCCAAATGTCCCATTTTTTTGCAAAGTGTACATTGCCACTTTGAGTTGTCTTGTTCTGTGATAGAACAGTCTGCCTTTGCATGATCTCCCGCACACAAAATGCAGACTGGCCTAAGTGTGCACTATTTCTGAGTGTGGCCNATATATATATATAGTATATAGCATTTGTAAGTATTTGCTACCGATTTTCTCCGCAAAGTGTACCGATTTCTTTTTCAACAGGGTTGGCGTCACTGACGACGTGCCCAGGGCTCTGGTGACGTCATAATAGGGCCTGTGAATGAAGCATGGTCGAAAAAAGAAAAATAAGATATCCTTACTAATTACGATAATTGTACCGAGATTGGTGAATATTAGTGATCTATTTTTTTTAAGATTACACACAAAAGATCATATACAGACAATCATAAACAAATACAGACACGAAAGTAACCTAAAAATACACTTTCCTTCCAAAACTTGCATTAAAATTGAAACAAGTTTAACGTGATCACTGTTGATATGATGAAAAGGGTATTTTAAAGATTGATGGCCGTTTGTGAGTGCAGTGATGATGATACGATCATGAGCACAGTGCTCTTATGGGGTTAGATTTGTGATAAAATTTGTAAATTTATATTTCATTTGGAAATTAGGTTAAAAATGTATAAGGAATCAAGTTACTATTTCTGGTAGTGTAAAAATTGTATTTTATTGAAGGATGACCAGCATTGGGCATGGCGAGCATTTAGAGAAACTGTATAGTATATTGTCTGAGAGTTAAAAAAGTTAAAACAAACAGTCTATTGTTGGTATCCTAANTGAACTGTGTACGTAGCAGAGGGACGCTTGCACCTAGTGATGGAGTGCAGCATTGCCAAACCTTCTGATCTGAACTGTGTACATAGCGGAGGGACGCTTGCACCTAGTCATAGCATGCAGCATTGCCAAACCTACTGATATGAACTGTGTATGTAGCGGAGGGACGCATGCACGTAGTGATAGCGTGCAGCGTTGCCAAACCAACCGATCTGAATTGTGTTCGTAGCGGAAGGACGCCTGCTCCTAGTCATGGCATGCAGCATTGCCAAACCTACTGATCTGAACGGTGTACGTAGCGGAGGGACGTTTGCTCCTTATCATGGCATGTAGGGTTGCCAAACCTTCCGATCTCTCGGTACATCTACCGAAAGCGATCTTTGTCTACCGAAATAATTTAATTTCTACTGAATTTATTAAATTCTGTTAAATAACAATAAGTCGCAAACAATCTGTAAATATTCACTGGGTAAGCTACTAATCTAGGCGTAGTGCGAAAATAATGTTTTAGCCGCGTTTTGATTTGCAAATTTGCTTTCATACGTATGAAACAAATATTGAAAGTATTCGTGGCAGCAGCAGCAGTAGTTAACAAATTACCAAACTCTTTCCAGTGTTTTAAATTTAAAAATTAAATGGCGTTATTACGAACAGCTATCCACGAAGTTGCGCAGGTGTTGATCTAAAAAAGTGCACATGAGTTGATGTTATGCCTAAATGAAATTACAAAGAACAAGTAAAAAATTTTTCAAACTTTCAAAATATTAAGCGAAAACTCATTTCCTATGTTTACTTTTACTTTTGACATTTTAAATAATATAAACAGTCATTTTCGTCTCTCTCTCTCTCTCTCTCTCTCCCCCCTCTCTCTATATCTCTCTCTCTCTCTCTCTGTATATATATATAGTATATAGCATTTGTAAGTATTTGCTACCGATTTTCTCCGCAAAGTGTACCGATTTCTTTTTCAACAGGGTTGGCGTCACTGACGACGTGCCCAGGGCTCTGGTGACGTCATAATAGGGCCTGTGAATGAAGCATGGTCGAAAAAAGAAAAATAAGATATCCTTACTAATTACGATAATTGTACCGAGATTGGTGAATATTAGTGATCTATTTTTTTTAAGATTATACACAAAAGATCATATACAGACAATCATAAACAAATACAGACACGAAAGTAACCTAAAAATACACTTTCCTTCCAAAACTTGCATTAAAATTGAAACAAGTTTAACGTGATCACTGTTGATATGATGAAAAGGGTATTTTAAAGATTGATGGCCGTTTGTGAGTGCAGTGATGATGATACGATCATGAGCACAGTGCTCTTATGGGGTTAGATTTGTGATAAAATTTGTAAATTTATATTTCATTTGGAAATTAGGTTAAAAATGTATAAGGAATCAAGTTACTATTTCTGGTAGTGTAAAAATTGTATTTTATTGAAGGATGACCAGCATTGGGCATGGCGAGCATTTAGAGAAACTGTATAGTATATTGTCTGAGAGTTAAAAAAGTTAAAACAAACAGTCTATTGTTGGTATCCTAAATTGTATTTCTTCAAAATACTTTTTTAGAGAGAAGACGACATAATACGAGAACATTGCTAGGCTTTGCGCAAAAGTAAAATGTCTGTTGCTTATGTTTAGTGTACAACAGTATTTGAGCACAACAATGGTTGTATATATA
>NQII01009281.1:6068-20117 GCA_002778355.1 Clitarchus hookeri | reverse complement strand
TTTTTTTTGTGGTTTTTCCTACAGCAAAAAACGACAGCCATACGGACGCGAAACAGTACGTAAAAACACACCCGCCCCAGATAAAAGGGCTCATTCGGGCTACACACAAGGAAAAGAAGCTGGAAAAAGACACACACCACAACAGAAAGGCCCAATCCTGGGAAAAAGGAAACCCAGAGCACAGCTGAGATACAAACAGCACAAGAATAACGCAAATGGCAGGAGGAAACGAAAACCACAGTAGTCTGCCAACAGGGGAGATGAAAAGGCACAGTCACATCAAAACAAACACAAGAAAACAGAGAACGAAAAAGACCAGCAAATAGTGCCAAAGAACAACAACAGATATGTCCCAGCGAGCACCATCGAGGAACAGAAAAACAGCACCAACGAAAAGGAGAAGGCCCTGGTCAGCAGCGGCGCACACAAAAACAGGCACACAAAGAAACAACGGCACCTAGAGCGAGGGCCGAAGCCGCCAGAACAGAGAACAGCTAGGGACAAACCTCACTGTTACCCCGGGGGTCCAGGAAGAAGTCCCGGACACGGCGGTGGATATGAGGCGACTCAACATCATAAGCCCCTAGGGCCACCACCAGAGGACTGCGGTGCCGTCCCGCATGCCGGTAAAAGGCAGTGGCGATGGCGATCACAACAGCAGCACAGAGTTGGACCCCAGAAAGCCGATACAGGAGATCCATCACTGTAGTGAGCAGGGCACCGAGCAGCAAACGAAGGCCACGATGATAGGGAGAAGATAACGGGCGGTGAGTGGACACCGGCGTGTACACCCAGACCGCTGCATCGTATAACAAAACGGGCACTGCCAAGGACTGCCAGAGGCGAACACTGACCTCAAAGGACAGCGGACTGGACGACAGCAGCAACGGATGAACAGAACAGAGGGCGCCAGCCGCCCTAACGACCAAGGCAGACACATGACAACGCAAAGACAGAGAGGAGTCCAAAATCACCCCAAGGTACCGCCCAGACGACTGCCGGAGAGCTGGTGCCCAGAAATGTGAGCGGCGGAGGGGGTGCTGTACGACGCTTGGTCATGAAGAGAAGCTCCGACTTCGCCGCGTTAGGTTGAATACCCCAGTGCTGAAAGTACAGTCCCAGGGAGCGAAGACAACCCAGGGCACGAGCCGAAAGCGAAGCCGCATGCGGACCGGAGAGAAGTACGGCGGTATCATCCACACACTGAAAGATGTGGGCGCCAGGAAGAGATAGGAGGTCGGCCATGTACAGCGCAAATAATAACGGACTCAACAAGGAGCCCTGCAGGACCCCAGCATGGACTGGAAAGGGCGGAGAGAGAAAGTGCGCCACCCGAACCTGGAAAGAGCGAGCAAGGAGAAACCTATGTAGGATGGCAAGCAGATGGTCATCCAGCCCCAGAGAATATAGCTTGTTCAGGAGGACCCCATGGTGAACCGAGTCGAAAGCACGCGCCAGATCCAGCAAAAGGAATGCGGAATGGTGATGTGCACAAAAGCCAGCCGTGACCCAGTCCACCATGGAGGCGACCGAATGCAAGGCGCAATGCTTCCGCAGAAAGCCGAACTGACCATCCGGAAGAAGTGCAAGATCATCGGCAGCCCTCTGCAGGCGGGAAAGCAGAATGCGCTCCACAACCTTAGACAGGAAGGACAGGAGCGAAATAGGCCGATAGCCCGACAACAAGGCGGGGTCACCGCCGCGATGAGGGATAGGCACAAGCACCGCATGCTTCCAGGAGACGGGAAAATGATGAAGCCGGATCATGGCATTGATGAGGGAGGCCAGGTAAACGATGGCCTTGCGAGTGAACGCCTGCAAAACCTGCGCCAGAATAGAATCGGCACCCNGATGAGGGAGGCCAGGTAAACGATGGCCTTGCGAGTGAACGCCTGCAAAACCTGCGCCAGAATAGAATCGGCACCCGGGGATTTTGGAATGGAGATCCGTTCAACCACGCAGACCACGTCATGATGGGACATGAGGAGGGACCCGGGGAGAGAACCAGACAATTCTGGCTGGAAGGACAGTGAATCCAAGTTGGCACCAGGGAGACCAGGAGGCGTCAAAAAAGGGTGAAAGGACTCGCAAAAGGATTCCGCCAGCAGCAAGGCCTGATCAGCAGGCGACTCCAGGACACAACTGGCAGACACCAAGGGCGGAAGGCCGCGACGAGGAGCGCAAAGACGACGGACCTGTCGCCAGACGGAACCGCCGTGAAAAGACAGCGAGCGGAGACGGGCCGAAGCCTGCTGCGCGGATCAAAGACCAATTTCCCACTACGCCTGGCGCCGGAGATGATGGTAAGCGTCGAGTATAGCCGGAGAACAAGCCGACTGCCACCGCAACCCCGCCCGGTCTCGCGCACGGAGAAGCGTGCGAAGCGTCAGAGGGAAGCGGACCCTGGCACACAAGGGAGGCCAAAAGAAGAGGTAAACCCGTCGACGGCCCGATCAAGATCTGCGGGAGTACCGGGAAGAAACGACAGGTCCAGAGAGTCGTCCAAGAGGGGGCGATAACAGCGCGAATCCGCACGGCGAAAATCCCAGTGGAACGAGGCAGTGTCCACCACCACCGAAATGGAAAGAGCGGACAAGACAGGCAAATGATCNGGCGAAAATCCCAGTGGAACGAGGCAGTGTCCACCACCACCGAAATGGAAAGAGCGGACAAGACAGGCAAATGATCCGAGTCGAGACCGACCCATGTCCACTGCGGGGCGAGACAAACACGAGGCGACGACACAAAGAGGTCTAGAACAGAAGGGCGGTGCCCCGCAGGAGCAGGAACGAAGGTCGGAGAACGAGGAGCAGCAACAGTCAGCCCCCAAGATGCTACAAACTCTGCGAGGCCACGGAAGTCGGTGGCAGTACAACTCCAGGACACATGGCAGGTGTTAAAATCGCCGAGGAAAAGAAGAGACGCATCCAGACCCAAAAGCGAATCCAGCGCCCCACGGGGAAAGGTCCAATAGGGAGTGAGATAAACAGCCACCGCGGNGCATCCAGACCCAAAAGCGAATCCAGCGCCCCACGGGGAAAGGTCCAATAGGGAGTGAGATAAACAGCCACCGCGGTGAAGGTGTGAGCCGAGCCAGTCACCCCCACCGCGACTGCCTCCACCGGAAGACGAGTAGGAGTAAGCCGAATATAGTAGCGAACGTCTGACCGCACCAGGAGCGCCACCCCGCCGCGAGGAGAAGCACGGTGGTACGCATGGTGAACAGCAGAACCGCATGGTGTACAGTGGCGTCCGCATGGTGAACAGCGGCGGTCGGCACGCTGAACAGCACCATAGCCCGGTGAACAGCACACCACCGTAGCCCCGGCACAACAAAATCTTGAGAAGGAACTAGCCACATCTTCGAAAGACCAACAAATAGTGGAGAGAAGCGAAGCAGGCGAGAAGGCTGAAAAACTCCTGAATACGAGGGAGGATAGAGCGCGCATTCCAAGTCAGGATGAGCTCAGCCATAAGAAAGAGATGCAAGCCCCCCCCCCTCTTCTATAAATTTGTTAAGGAGCGAGACCCCCTGCAGAAAAGCTACGTACTTGTTGGCGAAAGAAGACCCCTCGCGAGAAGCAAGAAGGACCTGCGAAAACGGGAATCCAGGTGCAAAAATCAAGACCTCCGAAGATAGAGATGAGGTCCCGAAACAGATCCAATATGGGATGATCCCCAGAAGGAGCCGCTGGGGCAGGAGGCACAGAAAAAGAGGCGCTACCTCCTTCAACCACTACCTGGTTACGAAAAAGCCATAAGAGTTGTCCGGGAGTAGGTCTGGACTGTGTTGCATCTCAGGGCTAAGCCCCATATGCCTACATGGGAGGGAATTTAGGAAAGAAGTAGTGCATCGTGGTTTAAAGGGTATTTCCTATGCTAACACAGAAACAACACATTGTGCATAACATTTTACACTCCATTTTTATTAAAAATTTCCTAAAATTTATTTGAAGTACCTAATAATTATATATTTCTTATTTTCGAGCAAAGTGGCTGATTTTTGTAAGCAGCAAAAATAAATCACGAATATACCTTTGCCAGAGTGTAGCACTAAACTTGCCAAATTGCTGTGAAAACTATATTTGGATCGTACAGCTTCTATTTGTAAATTTTCCAAACTCTTACTGATACAGAATTGTATCTAAAACCAAGGTTATGTTACTTCCTGTATCATAGGCGGTACCGATTACATCGCAACTTCGCCAATAGCGCGTGTGGAAATCATCCATAAGATTATATTTTCACGAAAATAATTCACAGAAGATAATTAATTTGTTTCACATAAACAANTGTGGAAATCATCCATAAGATTATATTTTCACGAAAATAATTCACAGAAGATAATTAATTTGTTTCACATAAACAAGTAAAACGGCCCACATGCCTTTTACTGATAGAAGTTCGGTGTTGAGCATAATGGTTATTAAGGTTAATTGGGTGAAATTACTGTGAAAGTATGTTGTAGGCAACCCNTGTGGAAATCATCCATAAGATTATATTTTCACGAAAATAATTCACAGAAGATAATTAATTTGTTTCACATAAACAATTAAAATGGCCCACATGCCTTTTACTGATATAAGTTCGGTGTTGAGCATAATGGTTATTAAGGTTAATTGGGTGAAATTACTGTGAAAGTATGTTGTAGGCAACCCCGACCCCGAAACGCTCGAAGGCAATGCTTGTAATGAAAAACACGAAGTATGAAAATTGCATGTAATTACTATTGGACAGAACTTTAAATCACTCTAGGTGACCTTTACACGGGTTCTGGTCGGCGACCTGCCAGATAGGCAAAACTGCGAGAGTACACATGTGTGCATAATGAATTACTGGTGTGTTAAGCTTCCCTGGGTGATGCTATTCCTGGGGAATAAAGCATTGCATCTCCGGGTGCTGAAATGAACAGGTTCCTTAAAATTACATCAGACTATTGCAGCTAAAAATGATTAGCGCGAAAATGTGAAAGCACACGGAGTGCGAGGTGGTGCATTCCGAAACCCACTGAGAAACTGACGACGACTGAATCTGGCGAGCTCGCAAAGTAGGGACTATGGTGGCTGGACTATGGTGGCGCTCGGCACACCCTGCACTACTTTCTGTTGCACTAAAACACTTGCACAAGTAAATGGACATGAACCAGTTCGTAAAAAAGAATTAATAAATACATTATATTACACTGCACGTGAACAAATACAATAAAGCATCATCGCCCTTTATTTTTTTATGTTGCCTCATTTGACCATACCTAGGGAAGGGGGGCAAGGTGATATGCAGTTGCGTGGCACTACTCTGACCCTCCAGCCCTTGCACTACACTGCACACGGAACAGCACCATGCACGGAGGGCACATTGGTGCCAGTTGATGCGGTGGACGCGTGGCATGACGAACAGTCCGGAAGGCAGGATGCTCTCCGGGGACAATTTGTATTAAAAATGATGTAATATAAAAAGAAAAGACAGGNACTATGGTGGCTGGACTATGGTGGCACTCGGCTCACCCTGCACTACTTTCTGTTGCACTAAAACACTTGCACAAGTAAATGGACATGAACCAGTTCATAAAAAAGAATTAATAAATACATTATATTACACTGCACGTGAACAAATACAATAAAGCATCATCGCCCTTTCTTTTTTTATGTTGCCTCATTTGACCATACCTAGAGAAGGGGGGCAGGGTGATATGCAGTTGCGTGGCACTACTCTGACCCTCCTGCNTTGCCTCATTTGACCATACCTAGAGAAGGGGGGCAGGGTGATATGCAGTTGCGTGGCACTACTCTGACCCTCCTGCTCTTGCACTACACTGCACACGGAACAGCACCATGCACGGAGGGCACACTGGTGCCAGTTGATGCGGTGGACGCGTGGCATGACCAACAGTCCGGAAGGCAGGATGCTCTCCGGGGACAATTTGTATTAAAAATGATGTAATATAAAAAGAAAAGACAGGTCTTTTTGTCTTTGTAAGGACATTGTTCAATTGTTATGTGACATATTTACCTGCTTTAATTTCNAAGAAAAGACAGGTCTTTTTGTCTTTGTAAGGACATTGTTCAATTGTTATGTGACATATTTACCTGCTTTAATTTCAAGGAAATATCAAATCGAAATCATCGAAGCCGCTTGTCAATAAAAAGTAATTTTTCCCAATTGACAGTGATCTACTATTGTACTCAAGCGTAATTTTTTCTTGCCTNCGCTTGTCAATAAAAAGTAATTTTTCCCAATTGACAGTGATCTACTATTGTACTCAAGCGTAATTTTTTCTTGCCTCTTGCTGTATTTAAAGAAAAAGCATTGATTCGGTAAATGATGGCATTGTTTGAAAATGTTTTGGTATATTTCAAATTGCAGTAGCCTATGTGTTGCTGTTCCATTTTCTTGTTAATTGCATCATAGTTTTCACTGCCTAATAATATTGTATCATCTGGTCTTTTATGTTAGGCAAAATGTTTGCATAAAGCAATCTTTACATTTGAAGGTTTATGTCAAGTTTACCAGTTATGTAGATGTCATGTCATAGAAATTTTTCTCTTAAGATCAGTTTTTATTTTGGCATATTTTTACAATACATAAGTGGGAAAATTAGTTCCCCACTACTGTTAGAGCTGTGTTCGGATTCACTCTCACACAGCCTGCCACTAACACTTGATCTCTTTATCACCCACAGTACTAAACATTCTCTNTGTGTTCGGATTCACTCTCACACAGCCTGCCACTAACACTTGATCTCTTTATCACCCACAGTACTAAACATTCTCTCAACCCCTTTTTAAGAAAATGGGTTTAATATCAAACACCCTACATCATTTCGAAATTGCTAAAAGTTCAAATGCATAAGCGATAAAATTATTAACCATCTTAACACATTTTCTTATGTTGTTAGGGTCCTTTGCACAAACAAATGTTCAGTAAACGACAGTAATAAGAAGCATAATTGTTATGAACTATTACATTTACAGTGTAGGGCATGTGTAGATGTTATCACAGGTNCCACTAACACTTGATCTCTTTATCACCCACAGTACTAAACATTCTCTTAACCCCTTTTTAAGAAAATGGGTTTAATGTCAAACACCCTACTTCATTTCGAAATTGCTAAAAGTTCAAATGCATAAGCGATAAAATTAACCATCTTAACACATTTTCTTATGTTGTTAGGGTCTTTTGCACTAACAAAGGTTCAGTAAATGACAGTAATAAGAAGCATAATTGTTATGAACTATTACATTTACAGTGTAGGGCATGTNCCACTAACACTTGATCTCTTTATCACCCACAGTACTAAACATTCTCTTAACCCCTTTTTAAGAAAATGGGTTTAATATCAAACACCCTACTTCATTTCGAAATTGCTAAAAGTTCAAATGCATAAGCGATAAAATTATTAACCATCTTAACACATTTTCTTATGTTGTTAGGGTCTTTTGCACAAACAAAGGTTCAGTAAATGACAGTATATTCTTCGTATTAACAATACTTGATAATGTAAATGTCACATCGGCATGTGTAGATGTTATCACAGGTGCCCTTAGCTGAATGGTACATTTAAGGTGTATTTATGTCCTTACCACAAATCAGGCGGTGGAAATTCAACATCACAGCAATGATACACTTTTCCGGAGTACACAGCCAGGAAATGGATCTTGGCTCGTAAATTAGAATAAATGTTAAATTAGTTGCGAAGCAACACCGAAATTAGATGAACATTTTTTTTCTTTTGACAGTACTCGTGCTTTTTGTGACATTTGTAGGAAAATATTATATATTTACTTCAGTGTAAACATACTTTTTCACAAATGGTAACTGTTTAGTATGGATGGCATTAAATTGTAGGTTTGTGCAAATTTTTCNGTGTAAACATACTTTTTCACAAATGGTAACTGTTTAGTATGGATGGCATTAAATTGTAGGTTTGTGCAAATTTTTCAAATAGGGATTGTATTGTATTTTTAAAATTCTTACTTAATAATTTCCCTGATCTTTGCTACTATCACAACTATTTAGAATTTTACGATATAAACTTAANTTAAAATTCTTACTTAATAATTTCCCTGATCTTTGCTACTATCACAACTATTTAGAATTTTACGATATAAACTTAATTCAAAATAAAATTTTGGGGCATTGCAGCAATTTCTGTTATTCTTAAATATACTATTTTGAATATTTCAACTTCATTTAATAAATTATACTAAAATATTTGGGTAAAAAATTTTAGCTCGCATTCCAAATACATTCTATGGACACAAATAAAATGTCAAGAATAATGGCTATGTAATCTTGCTTTATGTGAAGATGATTACCATATTATTTTGTTACCCATTACTAAGATAATTTAAATTTAATGGTTCTTGAAAAAAAAAANTGTGAAGATGATTACCATATTATTTTGTTACCCATTACTAAGATAATTTAAATTTAATGGTTCTTGAAAAAAAAAAATATTGTAGGTTATTTAATGGGTTATCTCTAAACGAATCTCTTATTTACATCAGAATATTACAATTNAAAAAAAAAAATATTGTAGGTTATTTAATGGGTTATCTCTAAACGAATCTCTTATTTACATCAGAATATTACAATTGCTGTAAATGTACATTTACTTAAACAAGCAATTTGATGAGTAAGAAAACTGTTAGTGGCCCTAATAATCACGAACATTAAGTTTTCTACTTTAGAAA
This sequence comes from Clitarchus hookeri, assembly GCA_002778355.1. NCBI lineage: Eukaryota > Metazoa > Arthropoda > Insecta > Phasmatodea > Phasmatidae > Clitarchus > Clitarchus hookeri. Next base: position 11,424 of record NQII01009281.1, on the reverse strand, counting down.
CGGTTTAAACCTAAAACATTATTTATAATTCACTGAATAAATATACACACTTTCTTTAACTGTTAATACAAGTAATACATATTTTAATACATATTTTAGTGTTAAAACATAATTGCAACTTTACAAATAATGAAATGTTTTGTTAAGAAATGTTAACATTTTGCAATATAAAGAGATTGTTTATGTAGTTACAAATGTTTTGACCGTGTTTTATAAAATTAAAAGGAAAAAGATTCGAATAAATTATAATTATTATTAACAGCACATCATCTTCAAATAAATATTGCAACTTCAAATATCATAGAACACTTCATTAAATAATATTATTATTTTCTAAACCTATATATCATTCAATATTTTAAAGGATATAGCCTGTACTAAATCAAAAAACAACACACCATGCAAAGCATTTAAAACACTTTTTTTATTTAAAATGTCTTAGAATTTATTCTAAGTACTTAATAATTGTATATTTCTTATTTTCGGGAAAGTAGCTGATTTTTGTCGGCAGAAATAATAAATAACGAATATATATTCTCCAGAGTGCAGCACTGCCATTGCCAGCGGATGTAAAACTATAATTGAATCGTACATTATCTATTTTTAATTTTCAAAACTCATACTTAATCAGAATTGTATATAAAACNAAACCTATATATCATTCAATATTTTAAAGGATATAGCCTGTACTAAATCAAAAAACAACACACCATGCAAAGCATTAAAACCACTTTTTTTATTTAAAATGTCTTAGAATTTATTCGAAGTACTTAATAATTGTGTATTTCTTATTTTCGAGAAAGTNTGTCTTAGAATTTATTCGAAGTACTTAATAATTGTTTATTTCTTATTTTCGAGAAAGTAGCTGATTTTTGTCGGCAGAAATAATAAATAACGAATATATATTCTCCAGAGTGCAGCACTGCCATTGCCAGAGGATGTGAAAACTATAATTGAATCGTACATTATCTATTTTTAATTTTCAAAACTCATACTTAATCAGAATTGTATATAAAANGAAAACTATAATTGAATCGTACATTATCTATTTTTAATTTTCAAAACTCATACTTAATCAGAATTGTATATAAAACAAAGATTATAATACTGTCTGTGTCATAGGCAGTCCCAACTACATCGCTACTTCGATAATCTCGTGCATACAAATANCAAAGATTATAATACTGTCTGTGTCATAGGCAGTCCCAACTACATCGCTACTTCGATAATCTCGTGCATACAAATAATCCATGCTTGTGTTCAGGTACACGTATTTGGTAGTACATGCATTATCAAGTATGTATCTTAGGTTGGTATAGGGTNATCCATGCTTGTGTTCAGGTACACGTATTTGGTAGTACATGCATTATCAAGTATGTATCTTAGGTTGGTATAGGGTGTATTGTGTGTCCGGTTGCATTAGAAAAGTATATATAAGAACAAGAGCAAAAATAAAGATTTTATTATCTCGAAAANGTATTGTGTGTCCGGTTGCATTAGAAAAGTATATATAAGAACAAGAGCAAAAATAAAGATTTTATTATCTCGAAAATAATTTACAGTAGATAATCAACTTGCTACACATAAACAATTTATACTAAAACTAAATTACAAATAATTCACTTTACTACTTTTAAAGCAAATATGTAAATGTTCAGTTACCAAATATAAACCGAGAAATTGGATTTCGATAGTGCGTTGCTTCATCCGGAAAGGGGGTAGGTGGGGTATTATCGGGATTGAATTCTTTGGGCCCCAGTTACCTTTATAAGAACATTAAGAACAGGAAGTGTGTCATACACCCTTGTAGCCCTATCCTCAAGATCTCTGATGACATGATGATTTCGAAGATGGTGTAGGTTCCAGATAACTATTGTTGTATGTAGTCAACCTTTTCTACCTAGCCCTTACTTACACCATTAAAATGTAGCCTTTTTGGGCTACCTCACAATGCCCATAATATGCAGTACTTACATCTGATGTCTGCCATACTGACAGTGTAAAAATCATGACTAAGGTTCGAATGAATTTTACGGTTGTGAACACTCTTAAGCGGCCGTGAAGCGAGATGACAAATGAAATGAAACAAAGGAGAGCTTTTCACGATGTTCAACACACATGTTGACTCTGGATAAAGAAACTTATGCAATTTGCGAACACTTGAGAGCTATGGCCACCTGAAGCAGTAAAATGTATGGAGTACGAAATACGTAAGGAGAAGTCAAGCCCCTGAGTAGAGTGAGCCAGCAGGGGGAGAAAGAACTACTCCTAAGCACAGAAAATAAAAAGGGTTTCAGAAATAACTAATCNGTAGAGTGAGCCAGCAGGGGGAGAAAGAACTACTCCTAAGCACAGAAAATAAAAAGGGTTTCAGAAATAACTAATCTATTAATGTTAAAGTGATATGAGATGAAAGGTTGGGGTACCCGGGAGCTGTGCAGCAGCACGAATGATTATCATGGTGGCAGGCTGCTGGAATGTCAGAGAAGGCTGGTGCAAAAATTCATTTAGAAGCTACAAGACAATATATAAAACGAACATTAACATAGAAAATTTACAAGTTCCCTTTGAATTACATAAGACACTTCAAAGTATAATTAAATGACAGTTTAAACATCAGACAAATACAGAGGCAAGTGATTCTCCTACCTAGACATTTTACGATATTGAAATTGAGAGCTATCTTTTAGAGTTTCTCATGACCACTAACTGCATGAACACTTACAACTGAGTAAAAAGATTTAATCAGAAAACAATATAAATGGTAATATTAAATGCGGCACTGGGACTCTGGCATCCCTGGACCGACCCATTTTTGTAAATTGGAGAAGGGGTGCAGGTAGTTATTGCAAAAAACATTATCATTGTGTATAAATTAGCAACCGCTATTTGAAGGGCCATACTCCTGAAGGAAGTATATCAGGAAAATTTGTGTTTATTCCCCCACATACTCAATTCACTAGTTTCACATTTTTCTGGCTCTTCTGGTGGGGTGAAGGGACACTCATAGGGTCGGTGGCCTGCAGATTCCTGAGGTACCCCGAAATGACTTTCATTTTCCCGATATTTCCTTTACCAGGTTAGATTTTAGAGAAGCTTAACTAGCCTGATCGAGAACGCCCCAAAAGTTTCCTATTGTGGGTATTAGAGCGGGACAGCTGCTTAATGCTGGTGGTAGCATGGCTGCTCGGCTGGATGTCTTGCGAAACGATGTTCCTGTCGGCAGCGTTTACAGCAGCCACGCCTCGGTTCAGGCGCAGCTATCTTGGTAAAGGGGCTGCACGATCTGTGAAGGGGCAGCAGGACGAACAGACACTCTAAGTTGGGGACATGGAATGTGTCATGTGCCCCCTTATCAGGAGGCATTTCGTCAACTNTCTAAGTTGGGGACATGGAATGTGTCATGTGCCCCCTTATCAGGAGGCATTTCGTCAACTGCAGACCGATACTCCCCTGTTGCATAGCTAGTGGCAGGAGGATGGGGTTGTCGCAGCCCTCGCCTGGGCTGCAGGTGGTTGGAGCCTTGGTGTCAAGTGGTGGAGGTGAGGTGGTACAGGTGCTCCAAATGCACATTGCTGCAGCAACTGCAATATGAGGCATGGTACCTCTGCAGGTGGGGCAAATCACACTTCATCCTCTATCTTTGTATCAACCCTGCTGCTGGTGGCTGATATGGAGCTAGTATTGTGATGTGGTCATAATATACACTGGCTGGGTGACTGGACATCTCCTTCACATTGCATAGTTGAGCCCACCAAGTCGTCTGTTAGGACCTTACTTGCTGGGGTGGACGTATGCTATCTCCCTGATGGTATGACTTGGGCATTGTCATCATAGATGGGCATAACGTAAGATGATGTTGTGAGACAATCCATTGTGATGCGGGGCATCATAGCACAGGGCATCAGGATGCAGTTTGCCTCGACAAAACTGTCCAGTGGAGCAGGTGCAGCAGGCCCATTATTTATGGCTGGGTGAGTGAGTTAAGATATTTGGGTATCTCTTAACAGCGAGATCTTGAGAGGTAATGAGGGTATTACAAGTGAGTACGGAGCAGTGCCAGAATTAATGTGCAAGATAAATGGGAGATCCCTGAGAATAACCACCGACCAGTGGTGTCGTCCAGCACATCTATCACATGCGAAAATTTGAAAGTCAAGGGTTGGGGGTGGTAAGTAACCACCAGATTTTGACCTGCTGTCTGCTTGTCTAGAAGGCATCGGAATGTTGGGCATCGTAGGCAAGAACAGGTGCCTCATAGTGTTGCCATCACTGGTCTCGGATACTGAAGCATCCAAGACAGTTGGTTGCTGTGGAGGCAGTGTTTTTAACATTGTACACTGGGTAACTCTCGGAGATGTCAGGTGCCCTGGTGCCTAGAGTGGCATCTGTGCTGCATAGGTCGTCACTGTGAGCAGGAATATGGTGCCTCTTGCCCACTTGTACATGATAGGTGCTTTTTCTGAGGCCACTTGGTGTCGGCTACTACTCTTTGGAGCTAGCCCGGCATATAATTTCTTTGGAGATGGCGACAGGTGGTGTGCATGTACGTATGCCTTTTGGCCTATTGGAATGTAAGCTGGTGGGCGATTCATAACAGGAAGCCACTGCACAATGAAGCACTGCTTGTGATCGTGTACTTTCTGTATCGTATACTCCATTCGTCACCTNTAACAGGAAGCCACTGCACAATGAAGCACTGCTTGTGATCGTGTACTTTCTGTATCGTATACTCCATTCGTCACCTCATGCTTTGCTGTACTCCGGCTACCTGATGTAATCTCTTAATGCTTGGGTGTACTTGCTGGGGAGCAAGAGTAGAAAGTCTTGAATTATTTCAGTTGGCATCTTGCTGGTGGTGAGATTGGTTCGTGTGCGAATGGCGAAGAGGGAGGTAAGTAGGTGGTCGGACAAGGAAGTGTGTTTATTACTCATGTGCAGAGATAATTGCANCGAATGGCGAAGAGGGAGGTAAGTAGGTGGTCGGACAAGGAAGTGTGTTTATTACTCATGTGCAGAGATAATTGCATCTTCAGTTCCCGATTACACTGTTCAGTTGGATTGGTGTGAGGATGATAAACAGTGGGGGTCCTATGTAGCACTAGTAGAAGGNTTCCCGATTACACTGTTCAGTTGGATTGGTGTGAGGATGATAAACAGTGGGGGTCCTATGTAGCACTAGTAGAAGGAAAATGCCGAATCCAGCGCGGGAAAAAGTCACTTAAATCGGAAGGTACCCCCCTGGGGCTCTAAATGACTTTTTGAAATTGATTTCGTCACTAAATGAAAAATGATTTCGTCACTAAATGAAAATTGATTTCGTCACTAAATGAAAAATGATTTCGTCACTAAATGA
>NQII01009280.1:0-53764 GCA_002778355.1 Clitarchus hookeri | reverse complement strand
CTAGAACATTTTATCACGCCGCCATGTTGTTTTTCGTTCGTACACGACTTTTCCAACATTTACTACGGCAAACCTTAACTGAATCCTTGCTCTGCTAATTGCTGATTCCAAACGTTTTATTCAAAGTAATTATTTCTGAAGTAGCGATTTTGGCGTGATTTATTAACATTTTCAATTATTTTAATATTTAACCATCACGAGGGCACAAGTTTTTCCGAGGCCAATACCTAAACAGAAATATTTAAATTATATGGTTGAAATTTTCGGAGCCCCAAATAATCTTCATTTGTATTGCAATCTGGCTGAATTATTTTGTTTTTCTGGGAAAAGTCAAGTTATTCAGACCATAATTAAACCTCNGCAATCTGGCTGAATTATTTTGTTTTTCTGGGAAAAGTCAAGTTATTCAGACCATAATTAAACCTCCAGATATTTTCAAACACAGTCGTCCATTGGTTTTCTTTCGTAGCAATGACAAGTTTTTCTCCTGGTGTTCCTGTTTGTGCATGTGTTTATTCTGACCCCAAGTAATTTTGCTACCAGACTGCTGTGTTGCTGGGTGTATATAATGGTACACGTTACTTCAATTAGTTAGATCATGTTTGTGTGTATTTTTACTTACAATCTGGACGGGGCCGGGCAAAAGTAATTCGTTAGACTGCCTTCAAGCGTCACTACAGAGGATGTAATTTTCAGTTCTCACTCTGTTTTGAGTTATTAAGGAGTTAAAGGGGCAATAAATCTGATTTTCAGTAAGCACAGCAATTTAGTACTACATTTGAACTATCGTAATTGCGCAGCTAGGGTTGGCACTCTACCCAGAAAATTTGTTGTACGTACTGCAGCTGTCGCAAAGTCATCTTCATATAGACAGCGGTGTCTAGAACCCCTTTATCCCTTAGTTCATTATTGTTTTGCATTACGTTTTAGTGTCTCACATTGTTTTATACTGTTGTGTGCAGTGTGTATGAGGTAGTCGTCTTTCCGTCACATTTCATACTTTTTATTACATTTAAGACTGGAATTTGACAATACAACATCGAAACATTTATTTTTTTTAACTATACCCAAAATAATTTTCCACCGCATGTAACTTGTACGTCACATTGTTACAGATATTGCGGAATTCTGCATAAAACACGACTGTCAATGCACGCCCCTTCCCAGCCAGACGTTGTTTCCTGGATGATTACAGTCGGATTGCAAATGGCAAACTAGTCCACAGATGAAACATTTACGCTCTGCTATAGGCCATTTATGGTAAAGTGAGCACATTTTAAGGCTCTACTAACAGGCATAAGGGCCAAAAATCTACATTTATCGTTACCTCACAAGTTTACTTCTGGAAGCTATAAAATGTATACAGTATGTTAACAAGTCACATGCCAATTTTTATATATTAACAATTGGTGAAACGGTAAAATAAGATGACAGCAACTCTTAGGCAGAGCCTTAAAAAGTGTCCACTGTACTGTGGACCGCATATATAATCATGAATGCCTACTTACAGCCAAACACCACGCAGTTGTTGCACCGGTGTTTATCACGTCTTTCTTGACTCGCGGCCAAAAATATTTGACCACGTGGCCAAAAATATTTGACCACTGTCTATAGGGCCTTGCACGCCTATCTGAAAATGCTGATGAGGGAAAGGGGCGTGTAACTCGCTAGCTGCTACCAAGCAAGCAACTTTCAACTTCTACCCCGAGGTTACGAAACTCGTGAAGAGTTTCTGGCTTCCGGACTAAAATAGAAAGTGCTCATACATGTGTTGCAAGATTATTTACTATTTCATGCTCCTTCAGATGAAGGCATATTGGTCTACGAAAGATAATCACAGACTCGACCAACTCAAATAGAGGCTCACCTGATCGCTGAAATATGTACACATAATCCCATTCGCTTTGGCGTTTAACACGAAGAGTGGGGGTGGTGGTATTGAAACAAGAAATTTACGATTCAAGTCCTAAAAAGCGGCCTCGTTTTCTGAAATAACTTCTGAGTTACTTGTTGCCAATTTGCCCTTCACATTTAATAAAGTGCTGCAGAACGCAGATGTAAATCCAGTACTTTTCCCACGGCCACGAAAAAATATACACTACCGAAGTCCTCTGTGTAAAGGGTTTGTACATTCTGAAGGGCCTGAAAGGTTAATTTATCTATTTCTGGAACAGTCTAACTCACAGGGATCGAAGACTGTGCAGACTGGGTCACCAGCGAGCTCGTTGACGCCGAAATGTGACCGCGGCCTGGCGGAGCTGTACTGCTCTACCTTCTGCATCGATGGTTATATAAAAATATTGCATACAATTCAGTAGTTCCTCCTTATGTAGTTGGTTTAGTTAGGAAAGCTACCTAAGCAATATTGAGACGCGTAGAAAGTGAATAAAAACAAAGCAATGTAGAAAATAAGAGCCAAGCAGTGTTCGCAGTTTATTTACTATATGTAACGAACCAAGCAGTGTTAAATAAAAAGAATGTAAAATTTCACATAAGTGCATTAAATATTCTCAAACATGACCGATTAACATGGAATGCTTAAATGACGAGCAATTCTGTGTAGTTATACCAAATTCAATATTTAATTCTGAGCATTTCAAAATACATTACGAGCGAATAATGAGTCCCAATTGAAACACCAACACACTAAAATATACTGGGCGTATAGGGCGAGCTATAACAAGTTTCCCAAAGATCCCGATAAAATACTTATTAATGACATAGACACGAAAAAATTAGGAGATATACAGCTGGAAAGCCCTATGAAAGCCCTCAAATAATTAAAAGTTATCAAAACACACTGCGCCATAAACAAAAATATAAACTGCTACCAAACATTACCTACGTTATCAATAAATGAAACGTATGCTGTAACAATGTGGCACAAATCATTAAAACGAAGGACTACTAAAATTTCGTAACACTAATAAACACCAGAGGTGACATTATTTAGTTTGGAAACAAAATGATGAGCAATGAAAACAATGAAATCGATAGATATGAGACAATATATTGAAAAATTAAATAAGTAAACACAAAAGAAAGATTTCATAATACATATGACATATACAGAAAATTAACACATTGAGTTAGGTAAAATTATCAAACTTGTAAAAACATTAAACTATTTTAAATAAAATGAAACTGGGGCCCCTTAAATCATTGTTACGTTTATTTTACGTTAATATCTTGGTAAAATATAATTAAAAAATTTTATTCTGCCACTCTAAAAAATATTTTAGCATTAAATAAACTTTCATTTAATCGCTTTTGAGCCAACTCAGCCTAGACGATCTGGACATCACTGAAAACTGAACCGATGACTGATTCGCCCCACGAAAGCCGAGGAAATGAACCCTTTTATGCAGAGAGCCGGCCAAAAGTGAAGATTAGCGGCAAACGAAGCAATATTAAGTGAAGTTAAAAATGAAAGAAAATAAAATCCTCTCCAAACAAAGAAAAATACATGAACTAATTAGTAACTGTGCACAAACACATTACAAGAAACAAAAACCCTAGTGAACGAACTTACTCATAGGAGGGTTCAATGAAATTTTAAGTGTTGTTATGCATTTTAGGCGGTCACAAACTCTATAAATACACAATGCCGCACAATTAGCGCTATTCTACACTTAGGTGCAAGCTAATCTGCACAATTAAAAAAAGGAGTCTACATCCTGTGGAACATAGCACATCATTTTCGGTAAGGCAGCGAGATACGTCCACCAGTGTGCAGAAAAAATTCAGAATGGCACGAAGTAACACATCGCGGGAGGAAATATACACGAAAATTAATATAAAAAGCTCTCACGAGATGGCACTGTCATACAGAATGATTCCTAATGCAGGTACAAAGATTTTTCTATGGGATCACTCAGACAAAAGGAAACTGCAGCAGAAATTGTATACATATGGGTGGGGACAAACATAAGAGTTGATCTAAGGATTGGTGAGGATTGATGAGGATTGCAAATTATTGTTGAGGATCGGTGAGTGTTGGTGAGGAGAATTTGTGAGGATATGCAGAGGATTGCTGGTGATTGTGGAGGAGAATAGTGAAGGATTGGTGAGCCTTAGTGGGAATTGATAAGGATTTGTTAGGATTGGTGAGGATTGCAGTGCATGTTGTGCTAATTGCGGTGCATGTGGTGCTAATTGCAGTGCAGAGGATTGGTGAGGATTGCGGTGCATGTGATGCTTATTGCGGTGCGAAGGATTTCTGGGGATTTGTGAGGATTGGTGAGGATTGGCGAGGATTGGCAATGATTGCAGAGAATTGCAGAGGATAATTGCAGAAGATTGCGGAGGAGAATTGTTGAGGATTGGTGAGGAGGATTGGTGAGGAGGATTGGTGAAGAGGATTTGTAAGGAGGATTGGTGATGATTGGTGAAGGTTGGTAAGGATTATTGAGGAATGCTGAGGAGAACTGCAGAGGATTGTTTAAGAATTGGTGAGAAATGAGGAGGATTGGTGGGGAATGCAAAGGATTGCTGGTGATTGTAGAGGATCGGTGAGGATCGGTGAGGACAGCTGAGGATTGGTAAGGATTGCTGAGGATTGCTAACGATTGCTGAATACTGCTAATGATTGCTGATTATTGGTAAGGATTGCTGAGGATTAGTAACGATTGCTGAGAATTGGTATTGATTGCAGTGGATTACTGGGTTTTGAAAGAGGATCGCAGATGATTGGTGAGGATTGGTTGGAGATTGGTGAGGATTGGTGATGATTGGTGAGGACTGGTGATGATTCGTGAGGATTTCTTGGGATTGTGGTGGAGGATTTCTTGGGATTGTGGTGGAAGATTTCTTAGGATTGTGGTGGAGGATTGCTTGGGATTATGTTGGAGAATTTCGTGGGATTGTTGTGACGGAATTTGTAGGATTTGGGAGGATTGCGGATAATTGTTGAGGATTGCTGAGGATTGGTGAGGATTGGTGAAGATTGGTGAGAATTGGTGAGGATTAATGAGGATTGGTGAGGGGGATTGGGATTGATAGAAATATTGATATCAGAGACGAGGACGAAAGATAAGTCTGTTTATCACCCGAACTGCTCTCGTACGTTCCTAGTCTTAGAGGCCTAGCAATTTTGGTTCGTAAACCACAGACAACTAAGCCTATAAAAGTAATATGGCTACCAGAAACATATTTATATTATTGAAGGGATGGTGTAAATAACCTCTGAGTACCTTTGGATAGTCCAGCAATCCTTAGTCTAGCCAGTTGAGCCAAAGACACCCCCCTCCCCAGTCCCACAAGTAGCACACTACCATTTACAATACATTGTCCCCGTAGCCCGACATATGCACTACAGTAACATCAAAACGAAAATACTTGAAATAAACAAAATTCTTTTAGAAATTTGTAAAATTATTTATAAACGGTACGGTACACCACTTGCTGCGATAATGTAAATGTTATTCTATTTTTATCGCAAATGTTAGAAAAAGCTAATGTTTAGGTATTCAAGCCCCCTTAAAAACTGTGTTGAATTACTGCCATCTTGGATCAGGCTGACAAATTGAAATGTTCACTGTAATTCGGCCATAAGTGCGTTGTCACAAAAGTCAATTATTAGCAGTTCCGTTCAAACGTCTCGACTCACACTGAAAAAAAAAAAAACACATTGCGGTTACTATACATAAACAAAAAATCGCAATTAAAACATTGAAAATCCTAAGTCACAATGGCTGTGCCTGCTATGAAGCAGCTTAAGGTAAACCGAACCAATACTTTGAACGGCAATTGAAACTACAATTTTTAAAAGACTCCGCACGACAGAACACTTTGTAACGGACTCGGGCTACGCCATATTTAAATAGCAGCACATCATTATTCGCTACTCGCCTGTTTTATGTTGTCTCAGAGAGAAAGACCAATCAAATAGTGGTAGCAAGTGGTATTGCAGAAGGTGAAATGAGGCTATCTGAAGAGAACCTGAGCAGACACGGTTGCGCGGGACGGATGGGGAGCCAAAGAACTTAAGGTACAGAAGGAAACAGGAGAAGGAAACCGGAACACGCACGCGAGTACACTGGCGACCAGCGTCACGGACGGCGCCACCCACAATAATGCAAAGACGTGCCAGCAGCACAACATGTGTAATATTTAAGTTATTCATTGTGACAGGTTGTGGTTTTGGGGTGACATATTTTACTAGCGCTTTACAGTTTTGTCTTTAGTGCCTGAAGCAACATGGAGATGGAGCAGCTCAGTTGCAGTTTCGGGGTGAACTAGGTCTCTTAGAGAGAAACCACCTGCCTATGGCAACGTCCATCGTGTTCCCTGCATATGAGAATCTGGATATAAACCAGCCAAGAATGAAACCCGAAACCAAAATGTAGAAGTAGGTTTTCGAAACTAGACACCTGAGCGCTGTGTGAGAAACATAAGTGCAAATACTTTCCACATACGAGGCAACAAAAGGCAAAGGCGTGAATGAATTAACATATGATCTACATTGGCGGAAGCTATATACAGAATATATCTAAAATACTCGTTGAAACTGTGGGTATGTATTAAGGACATGTAGAGGCAGCTGAAATTCCAATGAAAGTAGGCTCGGCAAAGCTTTTTTTTCGCTAGAGCTGTTATGTGGAACGCCGTATCGGCACAGTACACAATCCATACCAATTTCCTAACATCATCATAATGGAAAAAGCACAAACACAGTAAACATCCGGGGACTTATCTATAGATAGCTCACGAAATAGCAGACATCAGAGGTGAGTGTTTCATAACATGTGCTCGAAATGTCCACCGATATATGCGTCCACACGTCGTGGTAACGACTGCCGGATGCACTCAAGCAACCCTGGAGACATACGGATTATCTCGAAACCTTCCACAATACGCTCACGATGACTCCCTATATCTTGACCAGGGTTTGTATATATAATGCCTTTCAAATGCCACCATTTATAAAGGTGCAGCGGATTTAGATCAGGGCTACGTCAAGGCCAAGGGATTGGGTCTACCTGTACCTATCCAGTGGTCAGCAAATTTGAAATCACTTACCCTGTTGGATACCAAATGCTTGACTTTGCCAATGAACGCCTTAATTTCTATGCCTTCATAGTATGCGTGAGAGCACTGCCTGCAGGGCATTTGAAGGACATTATGGAAAAAAAAAAAAAGTGTTCTAGATATCCTTTTTATAGCATTGCTTTGCATGATTACAACGCTTAATCCATAATAACGGCAGGAAGACAGCTAGATACATAATCATTTATTATTTACAAATATACAAAACGAAACCTTTTTTAAAGGTATACGGTGCACATCCTACCTTTATTCTTCTAAATGATACGTACGGTATTGAAAAGTGAGAATCTGTGTTTATGTCAAGTGAAGAGATTTTGGCGGCTCTTTACAGCGATGTCATGAGAGCCGATGAGGTGAGTATGGAGCAGCGCTGGAATGAAGGGACGGAAAACAGGAGATCCCCGAGAAAACCCGCCCACCAGCGGCATTATCTGGCACGATTCCCACATGCAAAAATCCGGGAGTTTCCCGGCCGGAGATTGAACCCAGTTCGCCTTGGTGAGAGGCGAGGAGGCTAACTGCGCAGCCACCGTGGCCCCATCTGTATTTATCTCATAAATACCCAATGTCTCTCATGCCTCATTCCTATGGCATTTGAGGTTTCTGAAGTAGAGGCTTATAGGCTGATTTCAGCTGCATACACACTGATTAAAAATTATAACTGAGTACTGAAAAGCAGTACTAAATTATTGTAACCAGTTATTATTTAACTGAGCAAAGCAAGTTTTTATTATTAAGAGGCACTCGGAGATAAAGTATTTGTTGTGATTGGATCAGTTGATTCATTTCGTTAATCCGTATTTACTTATAAAGTGTTTCTGGTAGACACAACCGAAAGAGTAAAATGTTCTGCTGGCTGAGTTACAGACGGACTGTTATGGCCTGTCTGTCTCATGTAAGTTGGCGAGATTTTGACAGTTCGATGAAAGTAGCGCCAAATGTTTACGTTTCGTTTATGTATCCTTTCGCCATCAGCTGGTGCGTCAAGTGGAGGCTGTATATTACATCAACACGCTGTCAGCTAATNTATGTATCCTTTCGCCATCAGCTGGTGCGTCAAGTGGAGGCTGTATATTACATCAACACGCTGTCAGCTAATCCACCTGCAATTGTACTGTAATACTAAACAAATTTTAAGGTATTTTAGACTTACATCTGTCTAAAAAATTCGTAGGTTATAAAAGTAAAAATGTATAACATTGTATAAAATTAAATTCTTGCCAACTTTTTTTTAAATTATCCAAGACAGCGAATTTGGGTTAACATTTTCGAGACGGTAATTGTAGTTCTTATCGCACAATGGACGTTACAGCTAATACATTTAGAATTGAAATAAAAATAATTTTGGGTACTTGCTTGACAACGCACTTTCATTCGTCAACTGACCGACGACTTTGCAAAGTGGGCGGCAGAACAACATGTATGGACGTGGACCTAACGATTACAGGCCTAAAGGAAATTACCCGAAAACAAAATCGATGAACACGGAAATACATGTTAATTTAAAAGTTATACAGAGCTCGTGGGAAAATAAAACCATTGGTACATGTTTGTAAATTTGTTATTTTACACAAGAAATCTAAATTTTCTGGCTGGTTAGTGCTACGGGAGAGAGACAGATAGCGCGCATGGCATGCGCTAGGCTTTTGGAAGCCGAATNATTTTCTGGCTGGTTAGTGCTACGGGAGAGAGACAGATAGCGCGCATGGCATGCGCTAGGCTTTTGGAAGCCGAATGCGTTTATCTGAGCCAAATGCGTTTCTCAACAGATGGCAGCACTTGGCCTTCCTCCTGATCCCATATTTTTAGAAGTGGACTTTTCTCCTATTACTGGCTTGAAACGACACGAGTTTGAAATATATTTCATCAAATTATTTGAAAAAATAATTGAACAATACCCTGCGATATTTCTGAAGGCTTTTGGAATTAATATCAAGCGTGTATGGAAAGCATGGATGGAGATGGGGATATTACGTGAAAAGATCTCCCAAGGATTGAAGTTGTTTCATTTTAATACGGATAGTTTTAATGTGCATTTCATTTTGAACACCTATACATTTCTACTTTAGCACGAAGTTTTGTTTGTAACATTAAAAACAGCTGCTTTTTAACCACGTAAAATAAAATGTGTTAATTAATCCAAGAACTCTTTTCTTATCCGCGTATGTTTTGCTTGTCTGATGTGCGCCAGCAGTGTACTCACAATAGCCAACGTAATGTTAATTTTTGTTCGTTCATGCATCAGCTGATACAGGATTTTGTAAATGGCACGTTGTTTGTTTCGTATACATCAAGTTACCACTCACTGACTGTCAAAATCTCGCTAACTTATATGAGACAGACCATAACTTCTTCAATCAATAAAAGTTAACTTAATCCAGAGCTCTAATATAACTTCCGTTAAAGTGAGAAGTTTGAAGGATGAACATATCACAAAATGTTTATGTTCTTTGAAATTTTTACGCCATCATCTATGTCAAAATCCTTTGTATAGTTTTATTTCGCAATTTTTTATGATTATTAATTGCCCTGTTTCACTATTAACTTTTCTGAACTCATATATTCACCTACTGTTATCCAATAAAAAAATTGATCTAATAAAAATATACCAGTTACATTAGAATTTGAGTAAAAATTTTTACGACAATTGTGATGAGTCGAAATGTTCCTTATTTTTCTCTTATGAAAATTTTTGTGTTACTTCTCTCTTANATTTTCTGGCTGGTTAGTGCTACGGGAGAGAGACAGATAGCGCGCATGGCATGCGCTAGGCTTTTGGAAGCCGAATACGTTTATCTGAGCCAAATGCGTTTCTCAACAGATGGCAGCACTTGGCCTTCCTCCTGATCCCATATTTTTAGAAGTTGACTTTTCTCCTATTACTGGCTTGAAACGACACGAGTTTGAAATATATTTCATCAAATTATTTGAAAAAATAATTGAACAATACCCTGCGATATTTCTGAAGGCTTTTGGAATTAATATCAAGCGTGTATGGAAAGCATGGATGGAGATGGGGATATTACGTGAAAAGATCTCCCAAGGATTGAAGTTGTTTCATTTTAATACGGATAGTTTTAATGTGCATTTCATTTTGAACACCTATACATTTCTACTTTAGCACGAAGTTTTGTTTGTAACATTAAAAACAGCTGCTTTTTAACCACGTAAAATAAAATGTGTTAATTAATCCAAGAACTCTTTTCTTATCCGCGTATGTTTTGCTTGTCTGATGTGCGCCAGCAGTGTACTCACAATAGCCAACGTAATGTCAATTTTTGTTCGTTCATGCATCAGCTGATACAGGATTTTGTAAATGGCACGTTGTTTGTTTCGTATTCATCAAGTTACCACTCACTGACTGTCAAAATCTCGCTAACTTATATGAGACAGACCATAACTTCTTCAATCAATACAAGTTAACTTAATCCAGAGCTCTAATATAACTTCCGTTAAAGTGAGAAGTTTGAAGGATGAACATATCACAAAATGTTTATGTTCTTTGAAATTTTTACGCCATCATCTATGTCAAAATCTTTTGTATAGTTTTATTTCGCAATTTTTTATGATTATTAATTGCCCTGTTTCACTATTAACTTTTCTGAACTCATATATTCACCTACTGTTATCCAATTAAAAAATTGATCTAATAAAAATATACCAGTTACATTAGAATTTGAGTAAAAATATTTTACGACAATTGTGATGAGTCGAAATGTTCCTTATTTTTCTCTTATGAAAATTTTTGTGTTACTTCTCTCTTAAGAATTAAAAGAGAATTGCTTAGTGTCTGTTTGTCATCAGAAAAATGATCGACTTGAAGTACTGCTCTTCTATCCCACTGAGGAAATTGGCCAGGAAGCATTTCTGCCTGTTTCTCTCAGGAACCTACTTTCAGGAGGAAAATTGGCAAAGGTTCCTATTATGACAGGCGTTACATCAGCTGAAGGGAAACTCATGTTATTTGATAAGTTAATTATGGCTCTGAAACAGTTACTCTAGTATCTTCTAGACACTAATGAGCAGGTTATCTCACCTGTCTGTAAAAGTCAAGACACATCTGTACTTCTCGCAATACTTCTGTAAGGAAATATTTTGCTTTATATCGCAGCAAATCAGAAAGGTGTGTATGAACAGCCATACTCAGCCACCTTCCCATCGGACAGTTTGAAATGTAGTAATCATAAAGGGTTTTTCCGTAGTGTAAAATATAAGAAATAAGTAACGAAAAGCCATGATGTTTGCATAGGAGTGGAATTCCATATGATTACGCAGACAACGTCCAGTACAACCAATATAATAAATTATTGGAAGAATTTGTTAATATTTTCAAGCCATCAGAATTTCTAATCGTGCAAAGATTAATTGCATACGAAATAGTGAATTTCACATCGGTCCTGGACAAACAGATATTCGTTGTTTTCTTGATCTATTTCATTAGTTAATTCTGCAGTTGTAGGAAAATCGATAAGTGAGTACACTAAGCGGGCAAAGTCACAGGTCACCCCAAGTGAGCAATGGGTGGCAGAGACATCCCTTGTTAACAGTCGTGGGTACAGATATAAGTTTTTTGATAGGAAGGATTTGGCGGAGGGACTGTTAGAAGGGAATGAATATGTGAAATATCTCTGGGGAAATGTTCTATTTTAAATATTGATAGTAAATTTTTTAATTTATCCGNTAAGCGGGCAAAGTCACAGGTCACCCCAAGTGAGCAATGGGTGGCAGAGACATCCGTTGTTAACAGTCGTGGGTACAGATATAAGTTTTTTGATAGGAAGGATTTGGCGGAGGGACTGTTAGGAGGGAATGAATATGTGAAATATCTCTGGGGAAATGTTCTATTTTAAATATTGATAGTAAATTTTTTAATTTATCCGTTTCCTACAAAAATTAGACATCAAGTTAGAGCTTAAAATTCAATAAAATTTAACAATTGTTACTCACAATATTTTTTTTCTTCATTGCATCTATTTTACCCCATGACTAACCTCAATATTACGGACCTATAATCTTTCCTTTCGAATATCACATTCACTATTTTCATGTATGTCTAAGGGGCCTCTAGATGTGAGGGCCTCGGTAGGATTTTCATCCTTCCAACCCTTGCCTCTCCACCCCTGGACCATCCATTTATTTAAGTCCTAACGGTGCAGGCCATGTAACTAACGGTATGTCGGAACTCTCCTTGCTATTACACTTTGAGGTAGGCACAACGCTAAGTACTGGTACACGGCTGGCGGGATTAGTTCCCACTTTTCCTTAAGTATTGTGATTGGGTTGTCTGTTGGTCAACTGTATGTAGCATGCAAATGACGATCCAGCAAATAACGAAGATGTTCTATTGAATTCAAGTCGGGGCTATGAAAGACGAGCTAAGTAGACCCAGCACAATGTAAAAAAAAAAACCAAATATTTTGATTTTTTTGTAAGGGAAATTATTGTACCGATACAGAGAACGGCATATTTTGAACTATTGCCACAGTATGGGAAGCGTATTGTTATCCCAAATCTATTTGNAGTGTAAAAAAAAACCAAATATTTCGATTTTTTTGTAAGGGAAATTATTGTACCGATACAGAGAACGGCATATTTTGAACTATTGCCACAGTATGGGAAGCNAATGTAAAAAAAAAAACCAAATATTTTGATTTTTTTGTAAGGGAAATTATTGTACCGATACAGAGAACGGCATATTTTGAACTATTGCCACAGTATGGGAAGCGTATTGTTATCCCAAATCTATTTGTTTATGCCATAAATGCGTATATTAATTTGTTCAAACACTGCAACTCTCCCAAATTCAAACAAAAGGAACAACCCCTGTTTATTACTAAAATGCTATCAAGTTTGAATGTCGACAGCACACACTCATGTAGATATTGTTTGTCAGGTATCAAAAATATCCTTATACGTTCGTCATTCCAAGTGCCATGTGACTGATAATTTCATAATAAATTCTTTCTCTTCTCCACAGTTGAGTAACATCGCGGTTTGCACCACTTTAAACGGCGCCAGGTAATGGAGAGAGTCATCGAAGGCTTCTTGGAGCTGGCACAAACATGAAAACCAATTGCCCTCACCTCCCGATGACTATTTCTAACACTGGCCTATGTACCTGAACAGTGTTGGAACTGCTCTTGTTATTGATGTCATAGCTGTATAGTGATTTGAACGCACGTAACACTTCGAAGTTCACAGATTCCGATTAGTAAGTTTATTTTGCAATTCAGAGCAATGCTTGGGATCAGTGCTTCCATACGTGTCCATTTGATAATGACACCACTAACGGCAGATTGAGGCACATTTATCTGTTGGAAAATCTATGAGAGAATGCCTTAATTTATAGGCCCCAAAAATTATGCTTCCTTCCACGTAACTCCTTGCACGTAACTCTCTTCTTCTGCTCATTATGACAGCAAATATACGTATCTTGTTCAATGCTTGCGCATTGTTTTTCTGGGGGCAAATGAGTGTTCTGTGACATACGACCACTTACTGTATGTCAAAGTAGAGTTATGCTACTGCTGGCTGGTTCGTGTGTCATTTATTTGCCTTCTTTTCAGCACTTACTTTTACACAAACATGAGTTGGAAGTTCATGTCAATGGGCAAAGAAATATATGAAATTAAACACCTAAATATATTTTCTTGTAAACTAATTAAATTTAATATAATAAGACAATCATATTTTATTTACATATGTTACACTATGTTCCAGAAATGTGTCTTCATACTTAACCATCCGAAATAGATAAACGTTTTGAAAATGTGCTTCCACCTGACCTTGTTCCAAGGCCGTGTACTGAAACAAGCAAAGAAAATAATCGTCATCAAGAAATTTTAATTTGGCCAGTGCCATTTGGGTGATGACGCAGGCATTTAGTGGATTGATGTACTAGAAAAGAGTTTTATGCTAAAATAAATGATGTAACTAATTTACTTAACAAAGAATATATTTTAGTTAACTGTATTACGAAAATAAAACCAATTTCCATTTGTTACGAAAATTAAGAGTCATCTTTACCTTGTTGGCTAGCGTGTTTAGAAATCAGTGACTGGTTAAGAAGGCAGACTCCCTTATGCTGTTATAGCACTAAGTGCATTTGGTCTCGGTGCCAACCTGCAGCCCCACGCATTAGTGACAGTTTGACGAGGGTTAGCAGGTCAACTACATGCAAGCCACATTCTGAGATCTCGGGATTCAAACAATTTTTAGCTCTTTCGTGTTCACTGACAACACATCGATTGAATGAATGTCTATGTAAAATCACGTCATACCTCACACAATTAAGTAATAATTACAAAATTAAGGCCGTCGTCTATCAGCAATTAACTCTAAAGTTTTCTTTGTAAGCAGCAGTCATTGATCAACAAACTGAAGGTAAAATATTAAGCATAATTTAAAATTAAGGATGATTATTCAATCAAATTGTAAATGCATGGTTAACATTTTCGAATATTTATGAGCTAAAAAAATTCCTAACAAACTTGTGACTTAAAAATTTTTATTTCATTGACAGTACAGAACAAAATTGGTTCACCTAAGTTTTTTTTTTAACAAATTCTATTTTTTTATTTACAATATTACAATACTCCTTCAAAATACAAGAACAGTGCAAATTTACGTTGTCAAATATGTACTTGAAAAATAAAATCATATTCTTATGATTAATTGCTTTTGGCTTTATTTATTTAGGTTTATTGCATGAATATTGTAATTTTTTAAAGAGGCTTTATTGCAAAATACACTGTGTCTGCATAGTTACAGATTACATATTATAGAACTTAAATTATGATACGTGCATTCATTTGACAAATTTATGTTAACAGATTTACATTTTTTTTTAAATATGTGGCTATTCATATACTTAATTATGTACACCTACACTAAAAATGTTTTTCCAAAACAACAAAACTATAATTTTTGTACGTATATAAACATGTGTCTACTGTACACTTAAACTTACGGAATCACGGCAGCATTTAATAATTACAAGACACCAAAATATAAATATATCAAATTTTAAGTTATACATTAAATAGTAAACGGTACACCACATTTTTAAAAGTACAATTTCTTTTTGCTTACTAGTGATAGTTATGACAACAACGTAGCCCTAAATTTTTGAATAGCTGTAAAAAGAGAAATCGTTTGCTCTTAAGTGATCATTTGCGTGGCGTGGCGTTCTTCCACGATGTGTTATTTCCTGTTATGGGATATCCACGGCAAAGTCAGCGCTTTTTAAAGCTCTGCATAGTTTATACTGCCATTCCATTGCGTATCCTTATGCCTCATCAACATAAACATCATCTTGAGATATTTTTAGATCAGATGTTTACAAGTCGATTGTATTTACTGAGTACATAAAAAACAACATTTAATATTAAACAACACATAACAACAACCAATTTTTAATAACTACGAACAATAAGTGCTTTCAAGTGACGTGCGTCATTTAATTCCTGTAGAAAGTTACAAAATTCTATCTCCTGGTGAAACTCATAGTAATATTTGTGGACGTATCAAAATTCCCACGGAAATGGCGTATGCCATATTTAACAAATGCCTTGAAAATGAATACAGTAACAGTAATGCTAGGTACAAGCAAATAGCTGCGCTTCCGTGACAGTTCGACTGAGGAAATATGGCTCAATAGAAGGGATGGAAAATTTTACTGTGCCAGAAGTAAGGCGAAATACATTTCCTAATATGAACTACTTTCCCTATGTCATTGCCAATTTTACCGTGGGTTTTGCGTCGGTGCTTACTGTACTTCAAAATGTATGCTGTTACGCGTAGTAATTTTTTAAAGATCGACACTTTGTCATGAAATCTTATAAAAGATTTGATCGTATTCTTGTTTTAAAATGATCTNTGAAAATGAATACAGTAACAGTAATGCTAGGTACAAGCAAATAGCTGCGCTTCCGTGACAGTTCGACTGAGGAAATATGGCTCAATAGAAGGGATGGAAAATTTTACTGTGCCAGAAGTAAGGCGAAATACATTTCCTAATATGAACTACTTTCCCTATGTCATTGCCAATTTTACCGTGGGTTTTGCGTCGGTGCTTACTGTACTTCAAAATGTATGCTGTTACGCGTAGTAATTTTTTAAAGATCGACACTTTGTCATGAAATCTTATAAAAGATTTGATCGTATTCTTGTTTTAAAATGATCTAAATATACATACAGTGACAAGCTTTTAATACAAGCTGTACCTGCTCAAAACGTCTTCAAGACATTTTGTATTAAAAAAATTTTATCGTTCCGTAGATGTAATGGTCCCTTGACAAACTGTGTTACACTTTGTTTTTGTTTTATAAAACAAGTTATAAATTATGACGAATTCTTTTAGCAGATTTTGGTTGATATTTTATTATTTTTCTTTTTTTGTTCAAAATACGTTCCGGTTTACGTATTAGCATTGAACGTGTGTGTTGAGGGTCTACGAGTTCTGGCAACATACATTTCATGTAGAATGAAGTTAACTTCTTTATCATTTCTTTTGCCCAGAAACCGTCATCCCGCGGTATACTTTCGTAATACACAAATGGTGGATTGGGTGTCCACACAGCAAACAAGCAGTACAACCNGATGTGATGGTCCCTTGACAAACTGTGTTACACTTTGTTTTTGTTTTATAAAACAAGTTATAAATTATGACGAATTTCTTTAGCAGATTTCGGTTGATATTTTATTATTTTTCTTTTTTGTTCAAAATACGTTCCGGGTTACGTATTGGCATTGAACGTGTGTGTCAAGGGTCCACGTGTCCTGGCAACAGACATTCCATGTAGAATGAAGTTAACTTTTTTTATAATTTCTTTTGCCCAGAAATCGTCATCCCACTGTATACCTTCGTAATACACAAATGGTGGATTGGGTGTCCACACAGCAAACAAGCAGTACAATCTTTTGATAACATGTAGCTGGCCTTGAACTTGATAATAATATTCATAGCACCGGTTTATCCCCGCAATTTTCTTATCTTTTCCAACTTTCCAGAACGTCACCTTCCGTTGCAGAATAGCAGATTCAGGGCTCAACAATTCTGCGGACGCCGGACATTTGACTTCCACAATACCATCTTCATCTATCAAGCCATCAGGTGTTGCACCGAAATACGGCAATTCAGGATCAGCAAAAAACCCACATTTCCGAATTTTTACATGTGCAGCTTCTCTCAGTGCTTCAATAGCTCTGTGCTCATTTTCTTTCCCGTATTTCACAGATGGTAGATGGAAGTCTTCTACAAACATCGCCAAAATTCGATGCTGTTAGTCGCTTTCGTCTTTATTCCATCCACTGGCAAGTATACAGGAGGTCACTGGTTTGTATTTCAATTTCATGCAGAGCTTCGTTGCTTTTTTGAAGGCTTTCCGGTAGNCAGTATACAGGAGGTCACTGGTTTGTATTTCAATTTCATGCAGAGCTTCGTTGCTTTTTTGAAGGCTTTCCGGTAGTTCATTACACGGAACCTTAAAATCATCTGCAGGTAGATCTGGCTTTTGTGCCTTAGCTCCATAATCAGGATCGATGTCTTTTTTACCAGAAAACAAGAAATGTGTGCATATATGTATGTGTTTGTACATACATACACACGCACGCACAAACAAATAAACACACACACACCTACCTTTGTCACCACGCTTGANAACAAGAAATGTGTGCATATATGTATGTGTTTGTACATATATACTCACGCACGCACAAACAAATAAACACACACACACTTACCTTTGTCACCACGCTTGATATGCCTTACTATAAAAAATAATGCAATTAAGTGTTAGGAGCTAGTTCTCTGGCCNCCCGCCTTTGTCACCACGCTTGATATGCCTTACTATAAAAAAAATAATGCAATTAAGTGTTAGGAGCTAGTTCTCTGGCCCAATATTGCGTATACCGCGTTTCACTTAACTTCAGTCAATTTTGACAGACAGTGTGACCAACCCACACAGCATGTGAACAGTAAATGCAGTAATTTTCAAAGTATTACGTCATTTTATTGTTGTATAGAGATATATGTTATGTTGACGATTTATGCGATGATTATTGGGGGAAAAATAGTAAGTACTCGGAATTAAAAATTATAACTTTGAAATGTAATGGCAATTATAGCACTTATAATTACGTTTTTCGAGTAATGCACAATGTTTTTGGACTGTATACCATGGACCTTAAAAACATTTAAAGAAATTAGAACAGATCATGAGTACATCACGGTTATGTGAAACGTTTCCAACCCGGCAAACGTCATTGAGCTCTCTTTCGTCATGTCTGAGTGAGTACCTTGCTGGTGTTGTCGGAATATTATATTGGTAGTTAATTGTTTCAGTATTTGCACATGCCAACAAGCGTAGTTCGATGTAGGTACCTGTCTAGTGCGTCTTCTCGAGTGAAATGTGTTATCGGCATGTTTTAATTGGCTGACTGTTCCTTGGTCCGACATATTCCTGAACCGTCGGCCATGAAGTACGAAAGGCTAAGTACGTATTTACGTTCTGACGTTTAATTTTGTTGGTTGGTTTTTGTTGCGTTGTATTGTATTAATTGAATGAGTCTGCAAATAAATTATTTCGTATCAGTTGTAGACACGAGTTATTTTATTGATGCAATCGTCCAAGGATTGTCATAGGACAACACTTCAAGAATTGCGATTAGGAATTACAAACTGTAAGTTATTGTATTTTGTAAATAATATATTTAGAAACTGTTTTTAGGATTTTTTGAATGTACGTGGTCTTAAACACTCCCTTTTTACACGAGTTTACTATATTGAAAATCCAAGGATTTTTGTTTGTAAGTTTAACTTAGCTTAAAATATTTACAGTGTGCATTTCTTGCCTCAGTACGAGCAGCGACATGATGTCGTGTTTTTTTTTTCTTGCGCGAAGTTTTGAAATGTATATGGCCTTTAAAAAGACACCCTTCTGTCCTTATTTATTACACTGAAAATTCACTTTTTATGTATAAGGTTAACTTTGCTGAAATGGTTTACAGTGTATATTTCTCACACATGTAAGAACGATACGAACAGTGACATACTGATGATCGCTTTTTCTTCTTTTGGTGAAGTTTAAACTTTCCAAGTTATAGTAATTTGGATATTTCCGAACGAGCAAAATTTTTTACTGCACCATAAAAACAATATGCGATTCATATCGCTATTGCATCGCAAGAAGAGACGCAAAACAATGCCGTCTCGTGAAACACAAACTAGAGTCCCCCGCCCGCCCCGACAATAAAATAAACACAACCCTAACTGTATTGCTTGGTCATAACGAAAATAAAAGTGATGGAAATGGCATCCTTGCTATAATATCCGACATTGTGTTACAGCGTTTATTCACAAATAATGATTTCTTCATTGGATGAGCAGCTGTGAGAGGGGAAGGGGGGATACATTGTGGCCGCACAACTTTCCTAGAACTGTGAAAATTTACTGAACTACCTCGTGTCGAGCCAGAGAACTAACTCCTAAAACGTACACAATTCTTGTAAAGTCTGGCCCCTTCTATAGTCTCCTTTATATTCAATAATAATATGTAAACTAGTCCAAGTTACTTGAGTATTTTTATATACTGTTATACTAAGAAACTTTTTATTTATTATTTTCTACAGGTACTGGCTCACAAAATTTTACAAAGTTTTACAATACTAATTTACTAATATTAGGATTACATAAAACATGACACCCGATTAAAGTTAAAGTTTTGCTGATCGCAGTGCCCATATACTATACGGGGAAAAAAATTAATTAAAATAAATTTAGTAGTTTAAACTATTTTCACATCCATTTACAATTTTTTTTTGTCTGCCTATTTTATTTTCGAAATTAATAAGGTTCGTGTTACAATGCCGTGTTCACTACGTAGATACAAGCGTGTGCGCGTGACAAAGGCCAAGCGCAAGAAGAGAAGGGTGGGAAAGTTGCAGTGGTGCGTCAGCAGATACTGTTAGCACATGTTCGTCACCGCGAGAATGAACCTGCCCCCTTACACGAGTGAAGCTATCGCTTGTGTCATTCTGTTTCATTTATAGCTTGGTCTGTAAAACGTTCAATGATGGCACACAATCACAACGTACGCAAACAAAAAATTGAATAAAACAAGTATTGTTTGTACTACTCACACTACTCAGTATTGTTAAAAATACATACAACTTTGCATGCTAAGAACGAGGCGTGGTGCAAATATGTCATTAAGCTTATTAACTTACCACACCAGAGAGAGAAGAGCTTTCGGGCCATCACTACCGATCCATCGTCCAGGAAAAGTTGTGTCAACATAGGCACGAACCTCCAAACCTCGATGAGGTGGTGCTCCGTTTTGTTGAAAAATGACATGCGGGTGAAACTCAACCAACTGAGGAACATAAAACAATTGCAACAGGTCCAGATACACCTGAGATGTGATGGTGCGCTCAGCGAATAAGAATGGTCCGATAATTTTGTCATGCAAAAGTACGCAGACAACATTAATTTTTGGGCTGTATCTGGTACACTCTGACACCTCACCAGGGGACTCTAATCCCCAATTAATAGATTATGACGGTTCACTACATCACGACAAAACTGGTCACCTCTTCAAAAAAAGCAACACCTTTGAGATAGCCTTTTNGATTATGACGGTTCACTACATCACGACAAAACTGGTCACCTCTTCAAAAAAAGCAACACCTTTGAGATAGCCTTTTCGCCCTTTTTACGTGATAACATTTTGACTGCAAAGTCTTACCGACGCGTGGCGTCATTGGGCAACAAAGAATGGACAATTTGCACTTTGTATACACGAAACAATGTTTGGCATCTGTAATTCACGTGAGGCCTTACGCACCGATTTCTTGGGACTTTGCACAAAATGCTGTTTCACTGCTGCCACGCTTTCGGCTGAGGTTGACGGTAGGCCAGTTCTTGGTAATTCAGCAACATATATTGAATACTTGAACTTGTCATATCACAACTTAGGCTGTTCACATCAGGCTGCATATTTCCATATGTTGTCTGAAAGTTCATCTGCACTGTATTTGGTGATCGTGTCTCGTGGTACCAGAGGACACAATGATATTTTTCCTGATTTGTGAACATGTCCGGTTTTCTGGGCACTGCGACTGCTACACTACAGCCACATTACTGAATACTGTAACAAACAAATGTGGTTAGTCTTCCAAAATTTGGCACCAATTTCACATTTCTATCTTACATATAGCGCATATAAATAAAGTTTGTAATCAGGGAAAAACTTTTCAGAAATCTTGTACTTCTTAAATGCACTGGTGAAAAATGGAAAAATGAACACCCGAACGCTACGGTCCCACATGAATGAAGGTTTTATTGAATAATTATACAGGTTGTGCACTGTAAATTATAGCAATCACAGGGTCTTACATATGTGAACAGAGGCTACAGAGTGTCTTGAATAACAATGTCAATATTTTGTGTAGCCTCATTTAGTGACGATGCAGTCCTGCAGCGGTGCGTAGAGACGATCATATAGGTATCGGATGTCAGCTTTGGAAATTTAGTTGCATGCAAATTCCACCTGTTGTTGTAATTCGTGGTGGTTTACTGCCGGCATTGCAGACCACACCAAACTCTGTTCCATGATATCCAACACATGTTCAATGGGGACAGGTCGGTTGATCGTGCTGGACAGGGGAGTTGACGAACACCTTCGAGAGCGCATTGGGTAACACGAGACGTGTGTGCACGGGTTTGTCCTGCCGGAAGAGTACATATCCTTTGCGTTGTACGAACTGCAACACAATGGGCTGGATAATGTTTTGGATTTAGCGTTCACTTTTCAGTGTTTCCTCGACAAACACCAGCTGTGTATGGTCATTGTAGGCCATTGATCCCCAGACCGTGATAACAGGAGTTGGTCCTGTATGCACTGCCGTATACACTCTGGTTGTTGCCGTCCTCCTGGTCGACGCCGCACACGCAAATGACCGTCACTGGCGCCTAGGCAGAATCTGCTCTCATCATTAAACACAACTCCGCGCCACTCATCTCTACAGTTGCGTCGTTCACGAAACCATCCGAGGCGGGCTGTTCAGATATGAGGTGTGAGAGGAAGTCTGGCGAGCGGCATCCCTGTTCGTGGTCCAGCGTCCAGCAAACGGCTGGTAATGGTCGCAGCTGACACCCTGGATTCAACAGTGGCCCAAATATGTGCGGCAGTCACCGTGCGATCAGTAATGGCTGCTCGTCTGATGCGGCAGTCTAGGCGGGAATCCATATGCCGCTGAGTCCGGAACCAGGTTGACGAGCATGTGCACCATAGTTGGACCACCAGCACCACTAATGATGCGCATCAGACACTTCATGTCCTACGCGTTGGGCAATTATTCAGAAGGACCATCCAGCCTACCTCAGGCCCACAATATGATCTCGTTCAAAGTCCGTTAATTGCACGTAATGTGGTCGTCTACTCTTTCACCGATTCAACTACAGTTGTATTGAGCGCAGTGGTGTTATGCCTTGTACGCAGTTCCTACTCTGTACACAGCACTGTTGATCATTGCATGTACTGCCCTCTATCAGTGCCCATTGCGCATATAGTGTTTCTACGTCACCGCTTAAGTGGTGTTCATTTTTCGTATTCCACCAGTGTAGACAGTATAAATATAATCGAAAAGATTCCCTGATGAATGCAACATAATCTGTATGTTGTAAGAAACATGCTATTGTAATTAATCGATGTAATATTGCATAGTCTACTACACAATATAAAGAAAGTCATATTGTTCTGCTCTCACACNCACAATATAAAGAAAGTCATATTGTTCTGCTCTCACACTTGAGAAACACAATACCGTCAATATTTCTGACCAACAGTGGACAGTTATAATTATATGCCCGTACCTCATTAAAGCAGCTTCTCACGGTTTGTGTGTCGACCATTAAGGAATTATTATACAATTATTGAATATTAAATTTAATTTCAAACAATAACAATATCTGGCTTAATATGTCTTATTAATAGGTTCTAAGGGACCAGTAAAGTGGCGGGTAAACAATTCTTAAATTAGTTTTCTGTTTTCATATTTTTATTTATATTTCCGGTGCGTGTGAGACTGAGATTTGGAAGTAACCAGAATGGATTCACTTATGAATAGATGAGAAAATGTCTGATTATTGCTGCATTTGTACACAATTTAGGACCTTTGTGAACTAATGGGTTAGCGGCACTTGATAATAATTATTTAATATGGACGATGGTCATTATTTCATCAGTTATCCAGAGTGATTAAATGATATGTGTTGGGAACTGTAACAATTTCGTTCCCTGCGACATATTAAGCAAAATTTGAGTTCTACTTGTGCAGGAGCAACGCACGCAGCTGAACTGCTGTACCTGTTCCGAAACACAGCCTGGTCCATCAACTTCTCATCTAGTTCTGCTGATGCTCAAGCGCGTACAAAATGTGTACATTTATGGACGCAGTTTACGAAAACTGGGTAAACGCGATTTTTGTTGCTAAAATATACATATTTTGAAACTAAGCATCTATTATTTAATGTTATACTTTAGTACCTTGCATTGTCAATGAACATATGTGGGGAATAACCAGAGCTTGGAGAGTGCGCATCAAAACAAAAAGTAATATCAGCATATGTCCTAGGTTCGATGGCTTCACAGGTACTCGCAAAGTTCTACTGTAATTGTTAATAGCCGTGTTTTATACACTCATTCTTATTGTCACTGCAGCCCTACCTGCATACCAGCACAGGCACTCGAAATGTCCACCTTGCATCTGAATGCACGCCTGCATACATCGCATTAGTGAAAGTTTGACACGTTCAGACACCCCAGGTGTGCCATGTAACTTCAGGCAAGCTTGTTCCACATGCTGGTGAAGCACCGCAAGGTCCGTGACAGCAGTTGCGTAAACAGTGGGACTGATATATCCCCAAAGGTAATTATAATCCACTATGAACCACATGGGATGGTATGCCTAACTGGATATCACCGAGTAGCACAAGCAACTGTTGCTACAGAAAGTTACTCTATGACTGACCTGTCAAGCGCTGCGTATCCGACGTTGGTTAGAATATCGACAGTGAAATGGGACCATAAGCACACACACTACATTCGAATCAACCTTTTCTGGACACAACCAGATGTATACCGACTACCAATAGCGGACACAGTGACCCGGGCCTGGAGCTTGGGAACCATCGTGCATATTCACATACACAATACATTTTTCTCTTGTTCTGAGTTGTAGTGTCCACATCGCAGTTACTTCCCACGTAAATCGAAACATCCTGTAAGATTGAAAGTAATTTTTCCCTCTAAGTANCAACTGTTGCTACAGAAAGTTACTCTATGACTGACCTGTCAAGCGCTGCGTATCCGACGTTGGTTAGAATATCGACAGTGAAATGGGACCATAAGCACACACACTACGTTCGAATCAACCTTTTCTGGACACAACCAGATGTATACCGACTACCAATAGCGGACACAGTGACCCGGGCCTGGAGCTTGGGAACCATCGTGCATATTCACATACACAATACATTTTTCTCTTGTTCTGAGTTGTTGTGTCCACATCGCAGTTACTTCCCACGTAAATCGAAACATCCTGTAAGATTGAAAGTAATTTTTCCCTCTAAGTACACGCAATTAACACTGAAAGTAAAATGTTTTGTTGTTACATAAAAGGATTACACTATATTTAACAAAGTAATTTTTATATTACCCTAATAAGAAATTATGCTGAAATTTCATACCAAAACTGAGACTTACCAATAAATCATTAATTTAGAGACTGTTATCCTTGTTTCAGAAATCCTTCGAGTGATGCAGCGAATGTCACTTGGATGTCTGCTGCTAAAAGGAAGTCAAACTATTTAAAAATAAATAGAGGCTTAAACATGGACACGGATATGTACAAGAGTAGAATCGACTTCTTGGAAGAATTGTATAGTACGTTTTTACATAATAAAGCAAAGTGAATGGCATTGGTCATATTAATGCAGCCTACAATTAATAGGCTGGCCATGTTATACGTTAGGTAATTTTTATTATATGAAATTATTTTTAATTCATTAAAATACGAAACAAAGTTTTTTCACTGACAACAATTTTTATTTATTACATTATAAAATTTTTACAAATAATTCTTATCTCTGTATGGAAAATTTAAACTAGGCAAGAATCAAACGAAGACGAAGTTTTGCAACGATGGCTCCAGATATTCAAGTCAGTCCTTTTTAAATCAAAGTGAGGCAGTCCCTACGATAGAGAAATGATGATATGCTGTGGAACGGAAAACGATAGCCCACCGGCCATCGTCAACGTCCACTGCGGTTACCATCGCATCAGTGTGTATAGAACAAACTACAAACCTATAGCGTGTACCAATAATTGGTCCCTCTCCCTGGGATTTTTTTTCCGAAATAGTATTCTGAATTTCACTACAGGAATGGCATCGCCACAAAGCTGTATTCTTTGTTTGGCACGCAGACCTTTCAGTGGAATCAACATTGACGCTAGCTTTTACACAACTCGTATGAAATATTTTTTTTAGTGTACGTATGGGTTTCCGTTCGAGCGATGATAAAATGTACTTTGTAACGAAAACACTCGATCACATGAAACAGGGCCAAGGGTGGCTGAGCGGTTAGACTGCTCGCCTCCCACCAAGGTGAACCGGGTTCAATCCTCGGCCAGTTTACTCCGGATTATCGCAAGTGGGAATCGTGCATGACGATGCCGCTGGTCGGTGGGTTTTCTCGGGGATCTCCCGTTTCCCCCGCCCTTTCATTCCGGTGCTGCTTCATACTCATGTCACTTCACCAGCATCGGCTCTCAAGACCTCGCGTTTAAGAGCCACCCAAATCTCTTCACTCACTCATCACATGAAACATATACGTTTCTCCTTTACATCATAGTTTCTTCTCACCATTAACTTTCTCAGAAATACACACACACCCGCCAGGCGGCTCAAAACTGGTAGTTTACTTGAGTGGGGGTTGTAGAAATTCCCATACCAAAATTCAATAATTTTATTTGTTTGTATATTTTAACTTATCCCAAAAGTTACACATGGAAAGCGTTAGTTTACAAGAAACAATTTCAAACAATATGTTACATTTAAGCATGGCCATAAAAAATATATATAGAAAAACGCCTCTTCTTCTTGCATTGAAAAATACAATTGATTTGAAATTACATTAATTTAACCAATATATAAAATTTAAAAACGACGCCTATAGCATAATAATATTAACAATCCAGGAAACCAATTTACTTAAGTTTTATTAAAAGCTCCTATGACCCGCACCCTAACCCTTGTCTTTCAGGATTTTCTGTCCATCTCCTCAGCAACAATTCCATTATATGGCCAGGCCCCTCAGCGTGTCTCTCAATTCAGAAGCACCCAATATATTTTTGCGTATTCTATTCCGAATCCTTTTTTTTTTTTGTGACGTCACTTCTACCAGCGCTGCCAACAACAGTCTCCAGAAAGGGTAAGGAGGGTCATGAGCACCACATGTATTTAATTATTTTGGTGGTGGGGAAGAGATTCAATTTGATTCAACCTGTATTATTTAAGAGTATTGTTACGCACCGCAGAAGGCTCTAGATTTAATTTAAATATATTGTTTGTTTTTACATTGTACCACATGCTGGAAAACACAAAATTTAACCAAAAAACCACAAAACAACATAGTTTACAGAAAAAAAAAACCTTTAGTAGCAAAATTGTAAAAATACTTGTATCATAGGTAACACAATGCAAAAGAGACAACATACAGAATACAAACAGACATAATACAAAAAAGACGACAAAAACCAATAAATTAATGCAAGTTGAAGTGACAAAATTGCCATATTATTTAAATAATGCCATGTTATATAAGTAATCCCATTTTATCAATACTAAAACAACTGTTAAAAGGTCAAATACGAAAAATGGAAAATTTTTATGTTCCTGTTATTACGAAAAACGTTTCTAAGTGAAATTGAAAAATTAAGTTATCATTCTTTACACTTTTAAGAAGGTAAAATGCATAGTAACCGTCTGCAACGTTTAATATCACCAGTAAACAACATGGAAAAGGAGAACAAATTACATTTTATTATAAGCAAACACTAAAAGGTGAAAACAATTGATAAAATACCAAATTAAACCGAGTAATGGAGAAAGTCAAATCCTCACAAGTACCTCCTACGCAATCTGCTGGAATTGTGTATCATATCGATAAAGTTCTCAACAAAATGTTTACTTCAGAAACTTTCAAGTAAAGATTTCCTATAGAGTTGCGCCAATTACATTGTGTTTAATTTGTCAAGTACTTCTTGAACGAAACTCCGGTGGCATAGAAGTAGATCAACAATATTTTCCACAATACCAAATAACTTTATTTTCGGGTGCGCTCTCCTTGAAAATTCTATATCAATAATTGAGGAAATTCTTATTTATTGTGCTGATAACTTTAGCAATTTCTAAGAGCTTCAATATTAACCGTCATTGGTCTATTACAACCATCATTTATATGCGATATTTAAAAGTGCACTAGTTCATTTTGATGTTTCCAAAAAGCCGGCTAAAATTCGCGAAACTTGTCGCAAGCCATCCTTCTGGTTGGCGAAATATTTCTGGTACTGCTTTGGTAAGGGGCCCAGCTTCTGCTTGCAGAAGACATTGTTAAGTACGATTTTAATATAAAAATATGAGAACACACTGAGAAAACACATGTAGACTGTTGAAGCGAACAGGTGTCTCAGATAATTGGCCTTTGCCTATATGCATATACGAAAAAACACATGGCAATATAATACAGAATTATACATAATATTGTATGGAACAAATTTCAACACATTTTATTTCTCTCTCTCTCTCTATCTCTTTCTCTCTCTCTCTCTCTCTCTCTCTCTCTCTCTCTATATATATATATATATATANTCATTGGTCTATTACAACCATCATTTATATGCGATATTTAAAAGTGCACTAGTTCATTTTGATGTTTCCAAAAAGCAGGCTAAAATTCGCGGAACTTGTCGCAAGCCATCCTTCTGGTTGGCGAAATATTTCTGGTGCTGCTTTGGTAACGGGCCCAGCTTCTGCTTGCAGAAGACATTGTTAAGTACGATTTTAATATAAAAATATGAGAACACACTGAGAAAACACATGTAGACTGTTGAAGCGAACAGGTGTCTCAGATAATTGGAACCCACGCCTTTGCCTATATGCATATACGAAAAAACACATGGCAATATAACACAGAATTATACATAATATTGTATGGAACCAATTTCAACACATGTTATTTCTCTCTCTCTCTTTATCTCTTTCTCTCTCTCTCTCTCTCTATATATATATATATATATATACATATATACACATATAATATTGTTACGCACTGACGCCAGCTCCATTCTCGGTCCGGCTCTGTGAGGAGTGACCCACCTCGACCCCCTCACCAAAGGCAGACACGCTCGCTGCCCCATCGCTCACCTAGGGGGGATGATTAACAACAGTGAGCTAGCTCGCATCACACCCCCTTCTACACCACTTTGCTGGAGAAGCAGATGAGTTTAGAATATGCGCAAGAAGATTCTAGGAACTAAGACTCTTGGCGCAACGTGGCATTTAGAGAAATTTTTGGGTGATGGCCTACGACCCTATAAATACAAGCCACAGCTGGACTGTCGGCAGTCTTTTTGTGGAAGCAGATTAGCTGAGTGCGGTAATCGAGCGACGTGTAGATGACGGACGACAACGGGAGATTGCGAGGCGACGGCGAACGAGGTGTTTGTGGTGTGAATGGACGAGACGGCGTGATACCCGACAAGTGAAGGTTGATTTGCACGAGGGCGCTCGGAGAACTCTAGAACATTTCCCCTGGTGGGACTTGGATTAAACTGAGGTGGAACTGAATGAACATGTAATACAGATTTTATTATAAATTTGGAACTGTCAAATATTAATATATAATTTATAAAAAAAATAGTTTTTTTACACTGTCTATTGGACGGATTTTTAATTATTAAATTAAATTAATCTCTTTGAGGTAAATGTAAATTGTATTAATTGAATTCATTAACTGTAAGCAGCAATTTGTATCAATTTGTTATAAGAATNAACTGTAAGCAGCAATTTGTATCAATTTGTTATAAGAATTAGGGTCGAGTGAATTTTATTTGTATTTCTTGTACACAAAATTAGGAAATTATGATTAACTCTTTTATTTAATTAGGGCTCCATCTTCTAACAAACCTGGTTCAGCCCACTGACTTTGAGGAAATTGTAACACTGGCGTCAAAGGTTGGACAAAGGCAATTTATAAAATAAAATTGTTATTAATATTACAGAAGGATGTGAAATGGTAGGATGCAGTTTGTAAATTTAACAATATTTGTAGTAATAAACCAAATAATTATTTAGAAATCTGTGGATGCTAACAAGGAAAATATTGGCAGACATGGAAGCAATTCGTTCTTTAATGAGTGAGAGTGAGTGAAGAGATTTGTGCTGCTTTTAACTGCGAGGTCTTAAGAGCCGATCGATCTTTAATGGAAGGACTAAGTAGACGAATAAGTAGCGTTAGAGTATTTGTAAAAACCAAATAAATAATAGTGTAGAAAAATATTATGCTAATGTAAATAATCAAATTAGTAGCATTAGTAAAGCTGTAAATAGTCAAATTAGTAGCGTTAGCGAAGCTGTAAATAGTAAAATTGGTAGTGTTAGTGAACTGGTAGACAAGAAAATAGAACAGTGACAAACGAAAATGTAGATAGAAAAATAGACAATGCGGACAGAAAGATAGAAGGTATTAGTGAGTTAGTAAATTAAAAATTTCGACTGTTTGGACAAGAAAATTCACAATGTGAGCGAGAAAATGGACAGTTTGAATGAAAGGGTGGACAGTGTTAATGAAAGGTTAGAAAGTGTCGAGGATAAGGTGGAACAGGAAGTGAGCGACCTCAAAAAGGAATGGCCGGAATTCCTGCAGCAGCAAGGGATAAGACATGCAGCGGCTGAGGAGTAGCTGAGATCGACCCCCACCAAGTCGATGAATATGGACAGCGAGGAGAAGGTGGTGGTCTCCGCAAATACAGCCATTGCATGAGAGGACCAGCAGTTCTGCAGTGTGGGTGCACCTCAGCCAGGGGTGGGTAAAGGCGTCAAAATAAATCCCGCTTTCTATGCTGGACAGACACCTTGGCGCGAATACCGGCACCAGTTTGAGATCGTTGTGGCCCTGAATGGATGGACTGAAGAGCCGTGGGCGTACTTCCTAGTGGCTGTTTGAGGGGACCTGCACTGAGTATACTGCAGTCCCTGCCAAAACGACATCGATTGGAGTACTCCACATTGGCGTTGGCCTTGGAGCTGCGATTCGGCTACCTATACCTGCGACTCGTCCACCATGTCCAGCTGCGAAGCAACACCCAACGACCAGGGGAACCACGGCAAGAACTGTGGCAGGAGGCTGTCACACCTGCCTCTGGAGGGATGCCCTGAGGAGGCACGAGATGTCATCGCAGTCGGCTTCTTCGTCAACGCTATCGGTGATACTGAGCTGGGGAAAGCTGTACGTCTGGCTGCGCTTCATACCATGCAGGATGCTTTGGCCCAAGCACTGAATGTGGAGTCAGCAAGGCAGGAATAAGTGCGCTGACACTCAGTGCGGGCAGTGATGCTGAACGAAGAGGGCGACAGCATCCAGAGGACGCTGAAGAACTTGCAGACGACCATGGTGGAAATCGCTTCCAAGGTTCGCGCTATGAAGTTTCGCCATCCCCCATCTAAACGGCCTGAATGATGATCGTGTGGACAGCGAGGGCACCTGAGAGCCAACTTTCCTCAGTAGCAATAACAGCAGCAGCAACAACAACAGCAGCAACTAGGAAACAGGCAGCAGGGGGCAGGTGAGAGTGCAACATCTCCGGGAAACTTGTAAGCACCGTTCTTAAGGGATCAAGGTCGGTGATTGCTAGAGGGAAGGCTCCAATGTTTTTTAAGGCGCGTTCAATGAAACATGACTTGGATGCCATATTTGTGGAGGGGAGCCTAGATTACATTTCTTCTCAGATGTTAATTGACACAGGGGTGACTATAAGGGTGGTAAGACCGGACACTCTCGGGCCTTCCCCCCAGCGATCATTCGATAAGAGCATGGATCACCGCTATTTAACTACAGTAACAGGCGAGACCACACCAGTCAGAGGCAAGAGAAGGGTACTCTTACAGCTTGGTAACCTAAACGTAGAGCATGATTTTTGCATAGCAGAAATAGAAGACGAATGCATTTTGGGTCTTGATGTACTATGTAAGCTGGGATGTTGTATCGAAACTCGAGTAAGGGTGTTGCGGGCTGGTTATACCGAGTTGGTAGTGTCGACACAACGATATTTGTCTTCTCCAATGAGCACAACAGTAATTTGTAATCAGACGACTGTGCTCTCTGCTTCTAGCGAAATTGTTATTCCAGGCAGATGCCAGGGAAATTTTGTCAGGCAGTTGGGCATAATCGAACCAGCCCAGAAAGGTGGCATTTTACCAGGTGGTGTCACTGTAGCTAATAGTTTTATTTCTTCAAATTCGGACAGTTTTCTGGTTAGGATGATTAATTTAACTGACTGTGCTATCCGTCTTGAGGAGGGGCCCACTATAGGGGTTTGCAAGCAGGTCTCGTAGGTACTTCCAAATGCTCCAGAAACTTCAATGCCACAAAATACCATATGTGCTCTACCAGATCCTCTGGGGGAACTAAATACAAGAACAAGAGAAAACCTCAACTGGTGGCAAGAGAGGGCAGTTTCAGAATAGCTACAGAAAAATAGAGGTACTTTCTCCTGTGAGTCTAATGACCTTGGTGGAACTAATGTTGCATGCCATCACATCGACACAGGGAATGCCAGGCTCATAAAGCAGCCACCAGAGCGACTACCGCTAGCTTCATATGAGGTGGTTGACAATATTCTGAAAGAGATGAGGGATTTATATGTGATTAGTCAGTCTATGATCTTCTTCCATTGTGCTTTTTAAAAATAAAGATGAATCTATTCGATTTTGTGTTGACTACTGCCAACTTAACAATGTGACAAAGAAATATTCTTACCCACTTCCTAGGATAGACGACACATTGGATAAATAGCCTGGCAGATTCACAGATATTTTCTACTTTAGACATGAAAAGCGGATATTGGCAATGCGATGTGGCCCCGGAAGACAAAGAAAAGACTGCCTTTTGTGCCCAAGGGAAAGGTACCTGGAAATTCAAGGTTTTACTCTTTGGGCTATGCAATCCCTCTGCCACCTTCGAATGACCGATGGAGAAAGTTCTGCCCTTAGTCATTTGCCTGGTGCAGCTATATTATATTGTTGTCACAGAAACAACATTCGAAGAGCACCTAGATACAGTGTTTCAGAAAGTCTCTGCAGCCAACCTGATATTAGTTCCTATGAAATGCCACCATTTCCGAAAGAACATTAATTTCTTCAACCATGTTGTGTCGGCCCATGGGAGAAGACCAGAGAAATAAGAGATTGGCCTCTACCAAAGGATAAAACTGTCATGCGAAGTATCCCGGCATTATGTGCTTACTACTGTCGATTTATGCCCGGGGTCGCCCCAATCGCCAAGCCTCTGAATGAATTTATTGAGGAAAAAATTAAATTTTACTGTACCTAGAGCGCGAAATTGCTTTTAATATACTAAAGAAAATTCTGATATCTCCCACAGTACTGGAACACTGATGCTAGTGATGTAGGTATCGGGTCTGTGCTATCTCAGATTCAGGATAAAAAGGATATTACATTGGAATACTTCTGTAAAGTGCTACACAAGCNTTATCTCAGATTCAGGATAAAAAGGATATTACATTGGAATACTTCTGTAAAGTGCTACACAAGCATGAGAGGAATTACTGTGAGACACACAGGGAGCTTCTGGCTGTGGTGAATGTAATTGTACATCTTCACCCATATGTTTATGGCAGACACTTAATCCTAAGAACTGATAATGCTTCACAGGTTAAAGTGGTCCCTTCGGTGTAAATAATACCATTGACAGAGTTCGAATGAGATTCTTTTGGCTGCATTGTCAGGAGGATGATGAGAAGTGGTGCCATATGTGTGATTCATGTACCGCGAGGAAGGGTCCGAAGGTTAAGGGACGAGGTCTCCTTCAGAAATACAATGTTTGAGGCCCATTTGAGAGGATGGCAGTGGACATTGTCGGACCACTACTTATCACTGAGAGCGGGAATCGGTACCTTCTGGTAGCACAAGACTATTTCACAAAGTGGCCTGAGGTTAAACTGGTGCCAAAACAATAGGCTGGCACGGTAGCTGATGCACTTATATAGCATGATTTCTCCAGGTTTGGAGTGCCACTTGAACTTCATTCTGATCAAGGATGGAATTTTGAAGCAACTTTTTTTAAGAGGCAACCAGGATTTTAGGAATTATGAAAACCCATACCACAGCATTACATCCTTAGTTGGTTGGGATGCTCGAGAGGCTAAATCGTACCCTAGAACAGCTGCGATATTCGTAGAAGACAACCAGAAAGATTGGGACTCCTAGGTACCCTTATTTCTCATGGCATNCCTAGAACAGCTGCGATATTCGTAGAAGACAACCAGAAAGATTGGGACTCCTAGGTACCCTTATTTCTCATGGCATTTCGTTCGGCGGTCCACGGGTCAAGATGCTTGATGGGAGAGAGCTCCGCCTTCTTGGTGACCTGCTGTTCGGACATCCAGTGGAAGAATAAGCAGTCACCCCAGAATATGCCATTAAACTATGTCAAAAGTTAGTCGACATTAATGAGTTTTCGCAGAGGCACTNGAAGCAGTCACCCCAGAATATGCCATTAAACTATGTCAAAAGTTAGTCGACATTAATGAGTTTTCGCAGAGGCACTTTAAAATTAATAGTGACATAATGAGAACACAACATGGCCAGAAATGCCCGAAGAGACTTTTCATGGACAAATTGCGTGGTTGTAGAACACTCAGAGGCGGAAGGGATACTATCCAAAGCTACTGAAATTTTGGGAATGCCCGTACATGATCCTGAAATAGATCAATTATGTGGTTTACCGTATTTGTCGACAGGGTTCTCGGGTGAACCCTAAGGTTGTCCTCATCATCGACTGGCGTTGTACGAAGGTCCTGATGTTGCAGAGTCTGTTCGGGACGAACAGACTTAAGGAGGGGGCAGTGTTACGCGCTGACGTGAGCTCCATACGTGGTCTGGCTTTGTGGGGGTGACCCACCTCGACCCTCCCCTACCCCCAGGCTGACCTGATCGCTGTCCCGTCACTCGCCCAGGTGGATATTGATTGACAACGGTGACCTGGCTCGCGTCACAGCTCCTCTTACTCCCTCTTGCTTGAAAAGCCGATGAATTTGGAGGATGCGAAAGAATATTCTAGGAACTAAGACATTCTGTGCCGTGGCATTTAGAGAGTTTAAGGGCGATGGCCTACGACCCTATAAATACAAGCCACAGCTGCACTGTCGACTGTATTTTTGTGAAAGCCGATTAGCTGAGTGCGGTAATCGAGCGACGTGAAGGGGACGGACGACGACGGGAGATTGCGAGGTGACGGCGGACGAGGTGTTTGTGGTGTGAATGGACGAGAGAGGGCGTGATACACGAACGTGAATGTTATTCTGCATGAGGGCGCTCGGAACACTCTAGAACATTTCCAACTGGTGGGACTTGGACTAAACTGAGGTGGAACTGAATGAAAATTTAATGCTAATTTTATTATAAATATTGGAAATGTCAAATATCGACATATTATTGATAAAATANAACTGAATGAAAATTTAATGCTAATTTTATTATAAATATTGGAAATGTCAAATATCGACATATTATTGATAAAATATTTTAATATGTGTTTGGACACTGTCTATTGGTACTGATTTGAATATATTTAATTACATAAATTTATTTGAGGTAATTGTAAATTGTATTAATTAGTTGTAAGCAGCAAGTGATATCAATTTGTTGTGAGAATTTGGATCGAGATAATTTTGTTTGTAGATATTTTAAATACAATTGGGAAATTATAATCAATACTTTTATTTAATTAAGACCTTAACGAACCTGGTTTAGCTCACTGACTTTGAGGAAATTGTAACTATATATATATACATCATTTATCACAACGACATTGTTGAAATTTGGAGTGCTAAAGCTGATATCAGTTTCCTTTTCTGCGAACTGCCCTACACGTGGCGGCTTCAAACTATCTCCCGCAATACCTTGCTTTTAGAGACTGTTGCTTTCAACAGAAGGTTGTCCGAACAGCTACTGGCGTAACTNCCTTGCTTTTAGAGACTGTTGCTTTCAACAGAAGGTTGTCCGAACAGCTACTGGCGTAACTCCAAAACATATTTTTGTCGCTCCAACATCACCATTCAACCCTTCATAGTTCAATAATTTCCGATAAGAATGTTATCAGTATTACANATTTTTGTCGCTCCAACATCACCATTCAACCCTTCATAGTTCAATAATTTCCGATAAGAATGTTATCAGTATTACACAAAAAAAAAGTTTTTAGGCTTATCACATTTTTTGAGAGCAGGATGGCATGGAGAGAAAGGGGAGAAACTACACTTTTTAATATATTTAAAGACGTCACGTTCACGTGAACGACCTTGAGCAACTGGGTGTGGAATATTAAGACAGTGTTTCTATGATAATGTTCATAACGCCGCACAGTGTTGGTTGGTGCTATGGGGCGAGAAGACAAGATGACGCGAGAGGATGTTCAACCCGATTCGTCGGCTGAAATGGAACGCAAGATCCAGCTGGCCAGCACTGGTAGAAGTTATACTTATGTTACTAAGTTCTCATCGCAGTTAGATGCAGTCAAGAGAGACTGGAAAAGACATGCACGTTAAAACACTCGGTGAAAATGTCTGTAAGAGCAATCGTAAATAACGAAATTACACTGGTATTTAACCACCTACAGAAAACGTACAATGAATCTATTTACTATGGACAATATGATTACAATTTCTGTCAACACTGCCAGTGCTGTAAACCCAGGAAGATTATAATAATTAACTACAGTATATAAAATCATTTTTAATCAAACAGGCCTGTCCGTGTCTGCAAGAGAAGCAAAATTTTTTACCTGCTACTAAAATTACTGCCCAGTCGTAAATAAATAATTTTGGCGACTACTTTGAAATATGTAAAATTTTAAAGAAAAAGTAACTTTAACCGAAATCAATAAGTTGTTTTATTTAAATTTATTTATTTACTCATATTACGATGTGTAGTCAGATTGGTTCCTTCAGATAACTTTCTATCATTTGCGTTGGTGCAAAACAAATGACCACTTTTAGGTACATCATAAAAGTAAACCACTTTATAAAGAATTATCGTTAAGAGTTTTCTTAAAAAATGTAATTATTTTGTGTAGGTCTGTATCATCTGTTTCGTAAAAATAAGTTGTTGTACAGCGTATACATACTCTAGGGACTGACCATAACACCAGATTTCATTAATGGTCTACATGATTTATTAACCTTAACGGATACCAGTAAACGAGGGCAGTACCGAATGGCGACAGCCTTGATATATAGAACATAGCTAAAAACCCAATCATTATAATTAAAATGTCATTAATATATGAAATTTGCCAACAAGAGCACTCCCAAAAGAAACTTGCAGTATTTACTACTCATTTTTTTCTTTTTGATCTTTCTCGCTCGAGAAATAGGTTATCATTCCTTGCAAGATTGACGCTACCCAAAGCAGAAATTTCCAATTATATTGTCAATATTTTCGGAGTCACAAATAATTTGCTAATT
Organism: Clitarchus hookeri; assembly: GCA_002778355.1. Taxonomy (NCBI): domain Eukaryota; kingdom Metazoa; phylum Arthropoda; class Insecta; order Phasmatodea; family Phasmatidae; genus Clitarchus; species Clitarchus hookeri. The sequence goes on along the minus strand of NQII01009280.1, from coordinate 16,892 downwards.
TGTAATGGCATCTGGATGCAGTACTTTGTTTTTCTGGGAAAAGTCAAGATATTCTGAGATCAATTAAACTTCCAGATATTTTCTAAACGCAGTCGCCTATTGTTGTCATTACGCAGTAGTAGCAAATTTTCTCCTAGTGTTCCATTTTGTGTATGTCTTTGTTTTGTTCACAAGTATTTTTGCTACCAGACTGCTGTTTTGCTGAGTGTACAAATGGTACACGATCCGTAATGTTGTTAAGATCAAGTGTGTGTATTCCTACTTACAGTGTGGATGGGGCCGAAGATAGAAACTCGTCAGACTGCCTTCAAGCGTCTCTACAATGAATTTGATTTACGGTTTTCACATTGTTTTTGAGTTACCAAAGAGTTAAAGGTGCAATAATTCTGGTTTTCAATAAGTGCATTAATCTCGTACCCAGTTAGGACGATCGTGACGTGCGCAGCTAGGGTTGGCACTCTACCCATAAAACCCATCATATGAACTATAACTGTCGCAACGTCACCCTCATATACTCAGAGGTATACAGAATCCCTTTCTCTCCGAGTCTATTATTATTTTTCATTCTGTCGTTTTTCTGCCACGCTGCACATTGTGTTGGGCGCAATGTTGTATTATTGCAGTGTGTTGTCTGTCAGCGAGTTGTAGTCTCGTTACGTCACATTACAATATGTTTACATGGCCTACCATACAAATTATTGCCACTAGAATATCTCATTGATTACGTAACCACGTCTGCTAATCAATCTATACTGTAAGGAAAATCGTGTTCCGCGTAGCATGTAAGTAACACGGGATATTCTGTCATGGTNCTGCTAATCAATCTATACTGTAAGGAAAATCGTGTTCCGCGTAGCATGTAAGTAACACGGGATATTCTGTCATGGTATTACGATAATTGTCGTTCAAAAAGCTGCAAGTATAATAAAATATCATTACGCCTTGATTGGACCATCATAGACATTTTTAAGCTATGTACCTCTTATTGTTTTGCCATTAAAATCCATATAATCAATTTTTCGCCTCGGATCTTAAACTTACCTGGGCATTAGAAGAAGTATGAAACTTTGACAATAGCTAAGATGCCCTAACCACAAGAGTTACTAATATTATACTAGCAACTGTAAAAATCATTTTAAAAATATGTTTATCATAAATAAATGAGCACATGGAAACTAACAGAATAGCGTACAAGTAGTAATCAGGATTTCGTTCTGGTCAAAAGTATATACTTACGGCTTCTAAATATAACTGACAGTACTATAGAAGCTTTGATAAAAAAATATATTATCTTTTNGAAAGTATATACTTACGGCTTCTAAATATAACTGACAGTACTATAGAAGCTTTGATAAAAAAATATATTATCTTTTTTTTCTTCTTGACGTGACGAATTATTTGACACTGTCAAAGATGCATTGTTCTTGACACGTATAGATGAGATTGGTTTGCCACAGTCCACATGGAAGTGGTTCAAAAATTATCTAGCGAACCGGCAACATTATGTCTGTGTGCACTCTAGCGAAGGATATTTAGTATTAATAAATATATACACTATGCTTGAAGTATCAAAAAGTCACTTGTTGGGAACGCTTTACTTTCTGTTTTTGTTACGATAATCCAATTTTTTTTCAGTATACATTTGATACCAAGTTATTTATACATTTTTCCTATTTAAGAAATCCCGCAAGCTAGAGTAAATAAAAAAAAGCCAGAAAAATGAGATGAATACGAAAAACAAATACAAATCAAATTTTATTATTGAACTCACAAATATTGGTCTCAATTTACCGAGCTACTTGTACACCGCAATTATGGAACTCAATAAAACACAGATGTAACACTGGGCACAAACGCAATCTTCTGATATCAAAGTACCACGAGACAAAGTCAGAAAAGGGTTTTTAAAATTGTTAGGCACGCCGTCTGTAGAATGACAACCAGACAAGCTTCAGCAGAGCACGTCAACTGAAGTGTTTAAAACACGCTACCGTGCACTGATGAACAAACAACAAATGGCAAACTGCTCACCTGCATAGACGGTCCCACGTTCAATTGCAAATATTTCCAAAATTTTATATCCACTTTTTATTTACTTACCCGAAGAATGAGATATATTCAATTATAGATCTTTTAGCCGGTAACAGAAAACTTATGTAATATAATTTTTGCAGTTTTTATTCACACAACCTATAACTTTCAAAATGTTACCACATATATATTTTATTTAATGTAATTATATTAAATTCTTTAAGTGATATTGACAGTATGCCTGCATGCAATTTGTAAGAATGTTAGGCCTGTTGCACATGCTCCGGTTTTCGTCCGTCCAGTATCGGCAGATAAATTACCGCCCGACGAAAAACGCAATTTGTAGTTCCCCGGTTTTACTTCTACTACAGCTGAACGGAAATTATCGAGCTGATACGCAGACTTGTGTGTTCAGTGGATGGGCACACTACATGCACGTTTATTCCAGACGGATTTTAACCGGAAAGAGTGCAAATTCTGTAACAATGCACCACTGCCAACTAGCGTCCGCCTGGCGACCGGAACAAGTCGAGATTACCACAGTCCGACATCCGGACGGTTATTTCCCGTCAGATCTTATAACCAGATGGTGTGCGAAGGGGCATCAAGTGTTCTGCCTACATATCCTGCAGTCACAGAGTTTAAATGGGAAATCAATGTTAAAGAAATTCCTTCTAAATGCACCAATTTTTNCCTACATATCCTGCAGTCACAGAGTTTAAATGGGAAATCAATGTTAAAGAAATTCCTTCTAAATGCACCAATTTTTGAATATAATAATAAAAAACTCAAAGCAATTTTCTTAAATTAAGAAAAATAATTCATGAATATTTGTTTGGTAAAATGTGAGTTTCAATTTTATATTCTAGAAAACAAATATTTACCATAAAAATTGGCAAAATTTCTTAACGTACCAGTATTCTTTAAAATATCACTTAGAATATATTTTGGTTGAAACTTTTATCTTTAATAGTGATGCAATGAGAAATAATTCCTTTAATGGTGATCCCCAATCAAACAACTCTGTGGCTACAGGCTTGGTGTAGTCCATTCACGTTACATCCAACTTTTCTGAAGCCTTGCTATAAAGTTATACTTCCGGGATATTCCTCCACTTCATATCAAGCAAAGCTTAACCAAGTTTAGGAAGTCACACCAAAGGAGCAACGCACATCATTCCCGCGCACTCAGTTAAATAACCTTTTCCGTAAGAACTATTTCTTACTTTGCATTACCGACACACGTATTTTCACTCGGTTTTGAGTCGTATTTATTATAAATTGTACAAAATAATTTTTAAATGAAATAAAAGTAAAAGTTAAATGTAGCCAAAAATAAAATACTTTATGCTAACAGAAGTATTTAACGCTTGTGAAATATATTACATATTTTGAAAAAAACCAAAAACGTCATGCATGGGATGATTTTCTAAATGTTTGATTCGAAAAGTGTGAAGAAACCGTGAATAGACTATAGGCATCGCCCTTATGCACAATGTGTTACTGAATGTTACGGTTTTCCCGCCCGGTATCGGGCGAAATCCATAGCGTGTGCTATGGTTTTTACATATTGTAAACCTGCCTAGTTCTGAATTTTGCGTGTACCGCAATAGCTATAGGCTGTTCACGGTATTGTGAGCGCTTTCGAGGGCCTAGTTACTTTCGTTTTACTTTCAGTCCTTTTTTATCCTTTGACCACGTTTGTAATTAAATATTGCCACTTAAGCAATAAACACAGTTTATATATTCCACCGCATTCGGAAGTTAACGTCTAAGGCTAAAATGAAATATATTTATTGACTATTATTCCAAAAGAGATGACTTTCACAATTGATCACTTTACCCTAAATAGCTTACAAAACTAATTTCTATAATAATTGACTTGGATTTTCTTTAGAAAACCACTGGCGGATCTCTAGTCTTCGAGGACCATCGTGTCGAGACTGTGCACGAACACGCTGGGCCAGGATCACGACGACTTCACGTTTTACGTGACACGTAACGTAAAACGTGTTCGCCCAAACCAGCTGCACCTTGACTTTTGTGTTTCAACGATACCTATAATACGCGATGGGAAAGCTTGTCAATGTTCATCTTTTGCCTGGTACGTGATACGTGTATCTGCACCACGTGACCTCGCTAAACTTCCTAAAATTAAATGGAAGTTTTTAACCCATATATTGTATGGAAATAACACCACGCATCTGGCTACAAATATTGAATTTTTAGCGTCGCTGCTATACGAAGTTGGTAAGTTTCCTACGCATTTGGCTGTTTCCTGAGCTGATGTAAAAACTGTGGCATGAATGTATAGGAAATAACTTTACCATTTGCTCTTTATCACTCTGCGTATACACTCATAAAGTAAATTTGCGAATAATTTCTTAGAGTGTAGGGACGATGTGTTTTCTTTGCTTTTCATGGACTTATTTTAATTTTTGCGATTTCGTCTGCTCAGGTTCTTCATTAATGCACTGTATAACTTTCCCTCAAGAATGATGACGCAAGAGTAATAGAGAGAGTATATGATTATTTTATAATTTTAATTTGCAAATATTTAGAGAAATTTACATTGCCACATTTCATTAATTATATTTCTTATAGATGCAAAAATGCTTGCATGAGATGCAGAATGTTTACCACTAAGTTTCCAATTTTTAGTATGGGGATTTTTTTAAAATTCAAGTTTGCCTATCTTTTCTTGCTGCCCAGTACCTCTTCATTTCCCCGGTTTGTGCTTGTTTTCTTCCTTCTGTGAATATGAAGTTACGTTTCTTTCTGGTTTTAGGTTCAAATTTTCTGGAGTATATCAGTTTCCTGTAAGTGTTTCTGTCTTGTATTGGAATTTTATTAAACACAATTTAATTTTCTCAGCNCTGGAGTATATCAGTTTCCTGTAAGTGTTTCTGTCTTGTATTGGAATTTTATTAAACACAATTTAATTTTCTCAGCAGATCAATGTTTATTACATAATATTTATTCCATGTACACGAAAAATGTGTCAACATTTCTCAGAGACATTTCATTCTTGAGGTTGGCGATGCCCTCGCCCTATCCAAAGTTTGCATAGATCACGAACGCCGTACTTCCGCAACCTGTACCTGCCACATCAATATTGAAACTCAAATACACTAGTATAAATTGAATTTTCGTGGTTTTCAATCTGAAAAGCAAAACAACTTATGCCCTACATTATTATTATTATACAATACGTAAAACTACGTACTTACGTGAGGCGTCATAACGTAACACCTAAAGAAACCACGTTTTACGTAGAAGTGAAAATATAGCGTGATGCATGTTGCGTGTAAAGTGAAGGCATCGTAATTCCAGCCTAACACCGTCTCTCACTTTAAAAAATTCTCTTTAGAGAGACAAACTGGCGAGAACACTGTTTCGCGCTCTCACGAGCTCACTCTTGGAAATTGAGACAAGCAATCTCGCGTTTTTCCTCAACGTTACGCCGACAGTTGACACCAAAAATGCGCGAAATCATGGTAAGTCAAAATCACGTCATAGCTATTGGAAGTAATTTATAGATAATAAAATAATTCACAAATAATTATAACACTACCGGAAATATTCTTACCGCTTAAAATATACTATTAGTTTGGGTTTGTGTATTACTGTCATGTTTCAGCATAGTGAAAAACACATGGGATTGTTAGACGCCCTTTTATATTTTACGTAAGTGTATTCGTTGACTGAAACAGATGAGGTTATTAAATTGCATGGAAAATGTGTCATGGTTTTGGCCCAAAAATATACCATGACATTATTCCAACATTGAAACCATGTAAAAAATAATTCGCGTGGTCAGATATTACGAGGGAGAGCCAGCGAATAAACAATTTGATGCTCTCTCAGTGCTCTCGCTCTTTCGCGCCTTCTCTGACGAATTGAGAAGACCAGAGAGCGTTCTCTCCGACGTCGCGAGAGCGGGAGCACGATAGAGCGCTCTCTGGGCCAGTTGAGACACGGCCTCGGCAGAGCCCGCTAAGTGAAGCCTGCTTCTCTGTCGGCGGGTGACGCGACCACTAGGGCTGGGTCGGTGAGCCCGTCTCACCAGGTCGCTAGTGGAGACGTCTGAACACGCCACGGGCGGGATGCCAAGTGGGGAGAGCACAACCCCACGGGCTCTCCTATACCATTCCCGCTGCCAACCCGTCAATCAGACACACGTCCGATGGCTCTGCGAAAGTGCCGCTTCCTCTCCTCCTTGGCCGCATAAACACTGCCATATACAAGAGAGTGCACTGGAAACAGGCATATTCGGATTGTGTCGCGTAGTTATACAGGGCCTTTTTAAAATGAGGTTTTGGGGAATGCAAGGGGGTGTCAAAACGAGTGTATTNTGTGTCGCGTAGTTATACAGGGCCTTTTTAAAATGAGGTTTTGGGGAATGCAAGGGGGTGTCAAAACGAGTGTATTGTCAAAACGAGTGTATTTATGCAGTGAACACGGTGTTGGAAATGCATCCTTATCCTACAAATAAAATAAAACGCANTGTCAAAACGAGTGTATTTATGCAGTGAACACGGTGTTGGAAATGCATCCTTATCCTACAAATAAAATAAAACGCAAGACGCACTGTCGCTGTTGAAGATGCCCTCGCGGGACAACAGTGTCTCGTCTGGCCATAACGCAAAGGCGGGGAAGTCAGGAATAGTAATGCGCTGCTACAAGAACCACCTGTCAAAGTCATGTCGACGGCAACGTTCATCACTAAAGCCACGTGTGCTGCTTCGAGTACAGCGGTAATGGTGTGATACATGTCGCCGTGCAACCAGGTCATCGGCCACCACTTGGAATAATTGTTGTAATACTGTACTTGCAGTTTCCATGTCAACTTGCTTTGTGAGATTGCGCTGCACGTTCCACTGAAAGAAATCAACAGAGAGAATTGAACAGGGTAGTTCTGTAATGACATTTTATGGTAGCGACAACTATTCTTTAGCACAACCAACAGAATGTTCTGTATTACCCTATAATACAAATTGTTAGCAGAACAATCTAAATATTGTTAAAAGTTATACCGTTGTGGAAACCATATTTTCTGTAAACAGTAACAGTGTTTTCTGTAGCAGAAACAATACAGATAGTTGTGAACACAATCTTAGGGTATTGTTGCGATAAAATAACAAGAGATTGTTAACCCAACAGTGCTGTTTGTTACCTGCAACAGAATATTATGTAGAACTCACATAGTTTCTTTTGAATTGTTTACAGAAAAGTATGGTAACTACAACAGTGTCGTGGACTGTTGGTGTTACCCTCCGATTCTGTTATGATTACAGAACTATAATTGTAGCGTTAACTAACAAGTATGGTTATTACAACAGTGTCGCAGACTGTTAATTGAGCCCTGTAATTTTTTTTATAGATTATAGGACAAGTAGAAATGACCATACAAAAGATAAATAGGAAAATACTGGTATTTTGAGGTAATATTTATTTAGTGGAAGCTGTTGACAATCTACGAAGGTACTGTGCACCCTTTAAAGTGTTGACATACACTTCCATGTTAGGCGTTAAATGTAATAATAGCAACAAGAGTGCTGGAATGTTCTATTTGTTTTTGAAAGATGTATATCAATTACACAAACATGATATGAAAATGAAATAACTAACGCCATATTTTTATTGGTACTACAAATTATCTAATGTGAAAGGAAAACCTGTTTACAGAAATGTTCCACGTAAAAACATTTTATATCAGATGACACCCAATGTTGTATTATATATATATGTGTATATAACCTAAAGAAAATATTATTTTGTTAAATAAATAAGCAAACTCATATGTGAATTCGTTGGGTCAAGATTTGTCTGCAGACACGTTTCATGGCATGCTTTAAAAAGAATTAAACAACTTAAAATACATACATTCAAAAACCTCGTTCTTATAATTTATATGATAACCGAGCAGTCTAAGCGTCCATCTATCAACACAAGGTCTGGCAGGCCGAGGCTACCTTCTTCCACATGGAATTTTTCACGCTCCGAAAAATAAGTACAGATATCAGTGCATTCTATGAGCCGACGAGGGAATTACAAAAGACCACACAAGATGGTTATGGCTACCATACCGCTCAGTAAAGACAACAGAACAGATGGTTAGGATTACAATACCCTTTTTNTCAACACAAGGTCTGGCAGGCCGAGGCTACCTTCTTCCACATGGAATTTTTCACGCTCCGAAAAATAAGTACAGATAGCAGTGCATTCTATGAGCCGACGAGGGAATTACAAAAGACCACACAAGATGGTTATGGCTACCATACCGCTCAGTAAAGACAACAGAACAGATGGTTAGGATTACAATACCCTTTTGCTGGGGCCACCATGCCGCTCAGTTAAAGCAACACAACAGATTGTTAGCACTAACATATGCTACTGCTGGGTGCACAATCAGCTTTGTGGTGGCATCATATAAGCATTGTAGGGAATACCATACTGGATTGTAGTCAGAACCCTACTCGTTTGTAATCGCAACATTCTGTTCTGTAGAAAGTTATGACATCACTTATTTGTGACTCGAATGGCCTTTTACATTATGTTATTTTGGCGTTCCCATTTACCTTTAACAATATTCGTAGGGTAGCCACTACCAAACATACTGTTGTCCCTATTTTAGCAGTCTTGTACGGTAACGGCTACAGAATTGTGGTTTCTACAACAATATTTTATTTCAGTGTCTTTAGACGATAATTATTGCTTACAGCATAATACGCGTCTTGCGTTTTATTTATTTGTAGCATAAGAATGCATTTCCGACAACATGCTCATTAAATCAAAACACTCGTATTGATATCCCCTTGCATCCCTCAAAATATATACAATCATTAAAAAAAACATAGTGTTTAATTTCACTGATTATTAGAGCTATGTGAATTTCACAGCGTAGACGGATAGGGCCACAACTGTTTATTCATTGGTTGCTGTGATGTAGGAAGGTTTCTTTATTCATTCGTCTTTCGCACGTGATATGGTAACGACATTTCTTCCTGCTTATCACTGGCTAAAGCGTCGTCAAGGACCTGTCAGAAAAAATGTCATCCAAGCATGAAAGGAACACACTAGTATACGTTCTTGAAGTCTAACCTGCCAGCGAAAGAATGTGCGATAAACACTGACCTATACTCATTACACCTCCTGCCAGCGCTTGTCTTTTAAACTGCTAACTTTTTATTGAAGACTTATAAATGCCATTAAATAACTGTCCTGTACTTCTCGTTGTACAGTATTGCATTACAACCTACTGGTCGTCCGTCGTGTGACTATCACGGCTGACTCTCTTTAGATACTGAACAAGCTCTTTTCTCATCAAACTCCGAGCCAATATTTTTTTAATATTTTGTACTAACTGTAAGAATTCCAAATTAATTTACTGAAACCTCCGTTGTTTGAATTAATGAAGGTTTGGTGCATATGTGTTGAAAATGAACAAATATCTTTATGTTATCAGGTGCTAGATACCGGCCTCCAACCGTTGCAATTCGGTTATATTACGGGCAGAGCCAGGTACATTTTTTTCTCCAAAAATTAAACGCAGTGCAAGTTATCGACTGATTTCTCGAAGTACTTCAGGTTTTACCAACACTGCATCCCACTAATTCTCTGAGCATCCTCATTTGATGACATCCTTCAGAGTCGCTCGTTTCAGAGATCGTTACTTCAGTTGGAGTTACCTTGCTCATTTGAGATCATCGCAACAAATTTTCTCAGCACAGTTGTCAGTAATACTTCATAATTTAATCCTTTCGTGAGTTGCTAATAGCCGCTATTCTACAGGAGTTTGTCAACATACGAGTAGTATAGTGAATGGGATGTATTCTAAGGGAACTAATATTACTGAGATTGCTTAGTGTACATTTATTACGTTCTGCACTAGAACATCCGTCCAGCAACGTTTCCTGAAATTTTACAAACATGAAAGAAATATTAACTTAACTTCACACGAAATAAAATACACAATCTCTCAGACACATGCACACAAATAAATTTATCATTTATATGAGGAAAGTATTAAAATAAACCTCTGTAATTCAAAATCATTATAAAATGCACTAATTGTATTTTAAGGAGTAAATGTTACGTCGAAGAACAAAATTTCAGTCCGGAAGGAAACAGTGCTGACGCAGTTAACATTAAATTCTGCAGGGAACTGCAATGACTTTAATGGAAGAAACAATGGAGAATGTACCCAATATTTAAGCAAAATACAAATAAAGTATAACTATGACATCGAATATTATTTTTACAATAACTGCATTATAGTAAATAAAAGTGACCACAGTCCATTGAGGAAGTCAAAATAACGATCTTCCATTTAGTCTTTGACCTGAAAATGCGTAACGTGAATTAAAGTACAGAAAAGTATGTGTATTCGCAGACCAGATATGCAAGTGCTTCATTGAATGCATATGTTTGCTATCGACAATCACCTTTCACTGATACTACCTGTTCTACCTCTAAACGTTGCAGGGCGCAAGATAGTGTAATTGTGTTGGGAGGGGAGTGTAGAACACGCTACCGCTATTTACTGGCATGAAACAAAAAATATACATGCAAGTTATTACAGTTAGACAGTTATGAGGGGGGGGGGAAGAATTAGTTTAGTTAATAATACATAATTAAACAATTATAAAATATAACTTTTGACCAGCCTGCACTCAAACGGCTGTATAGCAACAACATGATACAAGTAACACCCTACAACTCATGCTACACCACAAAAGTGGAGTAATGCTGCAGACAGTCACTATACAGTATGATGATATAAAACAGCAAAAAATGCAGTGTAACTGTGTCCTATGCGCTTAAAAAAAGACTGTCGAATAGCATATGAATAATGGAATTTCCTTCCTGAGCCAAAACGACCCGAAACTCAAGGATGACTAGTTGATAAACTAGACTCCTCGCAATGAAACGTGGGAGTACGTTGCAAACTTGCTCGATACGACTGAGATTAAGGAAACCTGACCGGTCAATCAAAACGAGCGACATACTTTTGTTTCAGGGAAGTTGTCCGTTGATAAAATCTTTCGCATATGGGTGTTTTCAATCATAAACAAGAAACGTACACGCAATGCACTCTTAAACATTCTGATGTACTACAGGAGGATAACGTATTTGTGTATCTGGCTTATTTCAGAACCACGATCAAAACTTGGAGGGTTGTAGGTGAACCCAACGTGAGTTTACTCAATTTAAAGCTGCCGCCACCTCCGTACAAAATACTTTTTAATGATGTTATCTTGACTGTTAACTACTCCCCCATTCTCGCTTTGTGCAAACAGTCTGTGCGGAGACTGAACTAAGAATCATCTGTAAACAGGACACAGCTTCACTGCTTCTTGGTATACGCTCATCGTTCTCTGCAACACGCTGATATAACAGTTCTGAGCAGCGGGTAATGGCATGCATTTCGCACGACTCGAGTATCCAACTTGATGTAAACTTCGGTGAACAAAATACCTGGATATGCTTATCCCTGTGGCTGTTCGCTTGATATTCTCGTCAAATTCATTTGACATTCTGTCAAATTAATAGCAACTACTGGATAAAGAATTGTACAGCGATCTCCGTAAATTAACAGACCCTTTGTTTTTTAAATAACGGACTTTCCGTAAATTTCACAAAACTTTCGGTGAATTTACGGAACCTCCCTGTAAATATGATTCTACGTTTTTGTGAACTTCCAGCTTATAAAAAAGATCACGATAAAACATGTAAAATTTTCGTAATGTGGGTGTTGCCCAGTATATAAGAAATAAATGTAAAACACTTGAAAACATTTTGTTTTCAAGTAGGATTCGAACTCAAGTCAAAAAGATCGTACTTCGCGACCGTTACCACACTGACACAACATCACGAAAGTAACAGGTAGTGATAAAATGTTTTACACATGAAAAGAAAGAAACATGAAAATTGGTTCAGTTTTTAATGGGCCGCGGTGGTTTAGTGGTTAGACTACTAGCCTCCCACCTAGGCGAACCGGGTTCTATTCCCGGCGGGGTCGCTCCTAGATTTTCACATGTGGAATCGTGACAGACGATGCTGCTGGTCGGTGGGTCTTCTCGGAGATCTCCTGTTTCCCTACCCTGTCATTACGGTGCTGCTCCACACTCACGTAGCCTCATCCTCTTAACATCGAGGTCTTGAGAGTCGTCCAAATCTCTTAACTCACTCTGTTTCTAGTAATGTTTGAGGATTTGTAGTGCTGATAGCTGTTGCAAGTTACTCGTGCAAATTTATGGTGTTTTAGATAATATGTTTAAGTGTTGTGAATATTCAAAATGAACGACACAGGAACGATATTTTCTAATTACAGTGGTGGAGAACGATTAGTGTATCCTCGGTATTGTTCGATACCGAACCTCCAAGCTGTTGGAAGTATGGGTAGGTACGGGGCTCTGTCCCCTTTAGTGTCCTTACGTAGCGCGTTTCCGTATATTAACTGCATATTTCCGTATAGTACGTTTATAACAGTTTACTCCGTTGACATAAACGGTTGACGAATAAACTGACATTTTCACCAACTAGGAGCCTCTGTATGATACTCAGTACGACACCCAGTGCTAGAAAATCGCCAGTATAGTCTGACTTGCCTCCGTTCAACGGATGATTTCTCTTCGCATATGGGTTTCTTGAGCTATCGCCGTCGAATTCACACAGGCAGGACGCCAAGTAGAGCCACATTATACGGTGTTCTGTTCCCCCTATTAACACGCGAAATATCATCAATCTCTGGTCATGTTAACAACCCCATATTGAGGCCTACGTAGATAACGTTGTTATAGAGAGTTCGGAAACGTAACATGGTAATGTTTTAACGCCCGGAATGCTTGTTGTAGTCTGTTTTTGTATTTGTAGTCGATATTATCATGAAAGTTTTCACATAAATATACTTTACGCAGGCATCGATATTTATTGGTAAGTGTTTCGTTATGCACCAAAATATCTTTGAACACAATTACAATTACAAAATATTAATATCCTTGGGTAAGCAAACAAGAAATAAAATTAAAATTCCCCAAAAAAATTTGCGGATAAGATGTTAAATATCTCATGTGAAAGTGAAGGATATGTCGTGGTTTGAAATTACACTATGTGAACTAATAAAAATAAAACAATAATCATAATATTAACACTAGTAATAATATTCCATGATAGACGAATACTTTGTTAGCGTCAACCGAGATGAAAAGCAAACACGTAACGTCTGCAAAGTATTCAGTCTTTCTTTACCATCAACAGGAAATATAATTAAGAAATATTTGGTTGAGTAGATATAAAATGCCGATGCTAGCCCGGGATTTTAGCCTTACATTTACCATAGATTTTAGCCTTACATTTTCTACCCACTTTTAAAAACTAATGGATTAAACAAAACCATACATTTTCTACCCACTTTTAAAAACTAATGGGTTAAACATAGCCATACGTTTTCAACCCACTTTTAAAAAAACTAATGGGTTAAACATAACCATACGTTTTCAACCCACTTAAAAAATCTAATGGGTTAAAAATAGCCATACGTTTTCAACACACTTTTAAAAACTAATGGATTAAACATAACCATACGTGTTCAACCTGCTTCTAAAATTAATTGTTTGAAAATAACCATTACTTATGAAAATGCTGATACGAGTGCAGCACAAAAATAATTACTAGTGAGACATTTTTTTCATTTAAGGAAATTAAAATGTATAATAAACAACATAACATGGATCAGTTACTAAATGCATTAAACATCATTAGGATTGATCTTCTCAGTAGTTGTACCATTATCCCAGTGATCTTTAATTTGATCTTCAATCCAAGAGGTCATTAATGCATTTCCACATATATCCATCGTTTATTAATAATAAAATAATTTTTGGAAATTTAAAATTATGTGAAAAGTAATTTAGCACAATGACACACAAATGGCCACAAATTACTTGGTGGAAATTTTGAATCCTGCTATCGTTATAAATAATATTACCACCGAGATACGCAATCACATCCCGGGGTGGATCTCCACCAAATGAGTCGAAAAAATATTTTTTATTGGATTCTTTCCAGTAGCATACCCAGTGTGTTCCAGAGTTTTTTGAAACATCTAGGTTAACAATCCCACATTCCTTATCGAGTGGCGTGTTAGGCAGCTTATCAATCATAAATACACCTCGAAAATTTTTAATGTTTAATTTTTTAACCATTATATCAATATCAAAGTTACTGAGTGGAGTTACTTCTTTTTTTTGGCATTCTTCACGCCCTTACCTTGTTTTTCCATGGCTAAATTATGTCTATTTTGTTCTTCCAATTCCTGGTCTCTCTTCTTAGCATTAATTACTGATGTAGCGATAGATGAAGCACCTCCTGCCAATGCCCCTAGAGCTCCCAATGCTGCAAAAATCAAAGGTAAAAATCCACCCTTGTGAGATGTCAAACCATTTCCAGCCTTCATTTCCTTAGACATTTTCTTAAGTTGTGGAGTTGAGATTGTGATAGTCATACTTTTGCCTTCCTTCAATTTCTTGTTTTTGCGTTCCAGTTGGTCTTTCGTCAGGAAAGAATCAATATTCAAACCCTCCAGCTCCTCGCTAGAAACTTGAAATGCGATGTTTTTTACTTTCATTTATTATACCTAATATTTTTAAAATTTTATTTTAATTCCCCAGCCCAGCTTACGTTTAATATGCATCGCAGATCCAGTAACACCAGCCCACAATCTCTCATTGAGATCAGCATCTGGACTTAACAATCTTTTGAATGCCTTTTTTTCTAGTTCCTTATCAGCTACATGTCTTTCAGCTAGATCTTTATGGTGATGATAAGCTATATCATGCTCCATTGCAGCTTCATCTAATGGATTAACAGGTTTATCACCTCTCTCAAGTCTCTCTTTTAGTCTGGTACCTGGGCCTAGGAATTTATAGCCTGGTGCATGCAACTCAAAAGGTAGAGAATTTATAATATTATTGAGTAACCCCTTCCCATGATGCTCAGACTCCCAGAAAGAAGGGGGTATTGTGTTCAACATTCGTATCAGGTATGGTATACCTTTTGGATTATTCACAACAAAGTCACTAAACTTGCTGTTGAGCATATCCATTATTCCGACCTTCTCATTGCAATAGTTATCATTTCCAGCATTATCTTCGCCATAAATAACGAGAAGCCTATCAATGAGCTTCCTAACATCATCCATCCATATATATTCTTTGGGATAGCCTGTATATGTCTTTATACCTGTTCCTGTACGAGGGGAGTTGCGGTTTTTCTTTATCATATCGTACACTGGTCTAACGATAGTTTTCCATTTATCGCCCTTGCTTGATTTTGGTGTTCCCGAGTTGGGGTCATTCTTTTGAAAAACTGCATTTGTATCTGTTAGGATATGACTATGGTTTTCATAGTCAGTTGCAGTGTAGTCACTTTCTGATACATCCTTACGAGTTAGAAGTTTCAGCAAACCATCAGTNGTTGCAGTGTAGTCACTTTCTGATACATCCTTACGAGTTAGAAGTTTCAGCAAACCATCAGTTCCAATGTATGTTCTATCTTTAACAGTAATTCGGTCATTGCTGAATATTACTTCACTATCGCCAATATACCTTTTGCTTCCATCAGGCCTTAGTCCAAAAACATGGTCATCACAGTTATTTAAGAATTCAGTCACTTTCTCTCCAATAAATGTTGTTCTATAGTTAGTTAACGGTACAATATCGTTTTTCAAACGCTCCAACGCCTCAACGCCATCGTCATAGCGTTCATCGCCATCGTCTTAGCGTTCAATGCCATCGTCATCGGTATCTGCTTTACCAAACAGATTTCTCTCAAATGAAGTTTCCGTAGGCGTTCGTGGGTAGTCCAAATTCTTTACAGCAAATGGAACAAGTTCCTTTATTAGGTTCTTATTCTCGTTTGTTACGTGCTCAACTTTTTGTCCCAAGTCCTTTATCGCATCTATCAAAGGTTGTTCCTGTCTTTTATTTTTATCATACTCGTCTTTATGTAGTTTCCGGAAGGCCTTAAACTTTTCAATTAGTTGTTTTCTTCTCTCAATATTCATTTTAGCTTGTTCTTCGGTAATCATTTATTATATGTATATATAAAATGAATATTGATAACTTAAATGTGTACTGTCTCAAGTGTAGGAAGCATACACTAAGTGATAAGGTTTCATATGAACTTAAAAATAATGCAAGAATTAAATGTGTTTGTAGATGTTGTGGTACCAATAAGTCAATGTTCACTGGTCGGAGTATAAAAGACGATATTGCAAATGAAATTCATAAACCAATGCGAAAAAATTTCCCCAGGAGGGCTGTTCTATCTTTCGGCATCGACGATCTCTGGCAGGCTGACTTGGTTGAGATGGACTCTGGATCATTAAAAGGTATACACAGTCTTAACAAGGGGTTTAAGTATATGCTGACCGTGATTGATGTTTTTTCCAAGTATGCATGGACAATACCTGTCAAAGATAAAACAGGTGAAAATGTTACTTTAGCATTTAAAACTATTTTGAATGGCCGCAGTCCTATGCATTTACAAACAGACGAAGGGAAAGAATTTTACAATAAATCATTTAAGACGTTAATGGTCAATAACAACATAACACACTATTCAACATACAGCGGAAAGAAAGCCAGTGTCGTAGAAAGATTTAATAGAACATTGAAGGAGAAAATGTGGAAGATATTTACTGTGCAGGGAAGCTATAAATGGGTGGATGTATTGCCTAAATTAATAAGTGAATACAACAACACTGTTCACAGCACAATCAGTATGAAACCTGCCAATGTAAGTGCTAAAAATGAAAGGTCTATTCTAATCAACATGTACAGCAGAGAAAGTAAAATG
>NQII01009279.1:0-58092 GCA_002778355.1 Clitarchus hookeri | reverse complement strand
AACTTACTGACAGTACTTGCTTGCCCTCAAACGTAGCATATATGTATAAATAAAATCGATTTTTCAGTAAAGTTATAACTTGTTTCCTTGCTCCAAAATCAAAATCGAACGGAAACTGAAAGAATATAAGTGCTTATTAGTATCTAACGCAGAAAATTAAACCGAAATATTTCCGTTTAAGTGTGTTAATTTAGGGACGTTAAGAAGATTACGTAAGGAGCAGCCAGAGCATCCAAATGCCGTAGCTGAAGTGCGGATCGAAGGAGTTCAAGTCCCTATTAGTTCTCCTTCCGCCTAATGCAGAACGAAACGTCCCGACTCATGAAGCTACCCGTTGCCACCTCGTTGAGACCGCTACAAAGGTTAGTTCTACCACAGGTTGAGAGGATCAACGGTAAAAGTTTGGCAACCGAAAATCTACGTCACTAGGTAAGCACTAGTGTCGCCTGTCTACCAAATTTTCTCTGTTTCCTAGGTTAAAAGACTCACCAGGTCTTTGAGTCCTGTGCGTCTTAGGGTGCAGAGAATCAAACCCAAATCAACTAGTCGAGGGGCAATAATACTACCCGCTACACCACATTTATTTATTTGTTATTAACTTTACTTCTGTCTTTCTGGCCTTTGTTCCCCCGTAAACTTTGGCTTAGTTATTTTTTTAAAAATTATAATGGCCTGCAGGAAATACGCCTACTGCCAAAAAGCATATTAAAACGGACAATACTTCAGTGAAAGTCACAAAATCGAAAACCCAAAAACGAATCCATGAAAACTCGTGGAAATTCTAAACGACACAACACAAAACGACGCCATACTCACAACCCCCAGGCAGCCTAAACATCTGACAGTGGCTAAGGTTTATTCTACTCAGGTCAGGAAAAAAAAAATCGAGATTTCTTATGGGAGAATTCGGCACAAGGAAAATTTCCGCCGCTAGGTACGCAGTGTTCCAAAGGGTAACTTTTAATTAACATTTTTAACTACTTGAATAATAAAAGAGAAAGATTTTACTTAGCTACGAAGTTATTTTATATTTTATTTACGAATATTACAAATATCATGTTTTTTAACGTAGAAAATAGAGAAAATCCCGTACACATGCGACGCTAGCGCTTACCTAATGGCGAAAATTGTCTGTTGCCAAACTTTTAACATTGATCTTCCCAACCTGTAGTACAAGTAACCTTACTTTCGATTAAACACAAGCCGCTGCCATCTACTAAAAATTTACTTGCAAATATTCTAACACAGAATGTACGGAGAAGTGGTACAAAATATATTTTTTCTTGCCGATCATTTAATTTTCGTTAATGCACGGCTGCGCGCTCTACGCCTCTAGAATGTTCTGGTAGCGCTGCAGTCGCTGTGCAATCTGGTAACGCCGCAGATTGATGACGTCATATACTGGCGTGCAACGCAGCGAAAAACTCCGCGACGTAAAGTC
The DNA here is from genome assembly GCA_002778355.1 of Clitarchus hookeri. Lineage (NCBI taxonomy): Eukaryota > Metazoa > Arthropoda > Insecta > Phasmatodea > Phasmatidae > Clitarchus > Clitarchus hookeri. The sequence goes on along the minus strand of NQII01009279.1, from coordinate 56,651 downwards.
AGTCTTCGATGTGCGCGTGGTTGGATAAACATGTGCGGTTCTCGGGGAAGATTCCACTTGCTGCGCGAAATCGACGTCGATCGGGCCGGCCCAATTCTGCAGGTGACTAACCACTCGCTGCCGCGCCATGGCACATCAACGGCGGCCAACACGTCGACCACGGTAGGAAAAACGTCCTTATTCACAGTNACGTCGATCGGGCCGGCCCAATTCTGCAGGTGACTAACCACTCGCTGCCGCGCCATGGCACATCAAGGGCGGCCAACACGTCGACTACGGTAGGAAAAACGTCCTTATTCACAGTAAAACCACGCTGCGTGGTAAAAGTTTGTGTGACGTTTGTTTAGCGGCCATTATACCGTCTAGCTGTTCCCGCCCTGTGCGACCAGATTTCATACGAGGCTTGTTAAGTATAAAATTATAATAGAACACATCCTTAATTTCGTGGCAGGTTCCAACCCGGCTTTCGTGTCTGGCCGATTGTATTGCAGTTTCAAGGCGTAGGGCAGTCCCGTAGCTACTACTTCAAACCATTTGATGAATAAACCAAAAATACTCCNCAGTCCCGTAGCTACTACTTCAAACCATTTGATGAATAAACCAAAAATACTCCATCTTGAAGTTTAATCTCGTTAAATTGGTTTTAAAATACGATAAAGACAAATTATATTGACAACGAAAGCTTATTACTGTTGGGAGCCTGCCAAGATTAAAAAAATTACCCAGACAATGAAAAATTAATGCGCGGGTTTTCTTTTTAAATACCGCAATACCAGCCACGGTTAAGAAACTAAATATGTCTGAATTGATGGCGCAGAGGTAACATCTTGATTAAATGAACTAGGTGGCAATTTTTGTGTGCGAGTTCAAAACTCCATCGCACATACTTTTTTTTTTTTTTTACTGTTTACTACGGATTACAACTTTACGTTAAAAAGTAACTATAACGCCAAACGTTTACAATTACGGGAATACTTCAATAAAAATTATGTCACGTTAGAATTTTCAAATATTGATCGTACATAAGAAAGCATTAAACTGTTCTAACGGCCAGCGGTAATAAAGCAATATTAATTTGCTAGTTTTTGAATAGTCGTAAACAAGTTACTGGCTAGCAACAGTTGTACGAGTGGGGTTTCTATTTACTACGAACGATACGTGTATGTGTACACACGCCGAGTTTTAGTATCCCAACCGCTGTCGTGTAATAAGCTGCTACCAGCTTGTGCACCAGGACTTGTATAAGCTTCAAGTCCCAGTACGGGAGGAGCTATGGTGTAGTATCGGCTTTAAGCGGCACTCTGTCTTGTACAAGCTTAAAGGCATGTTGCACGAGGCGGTGTGACCACAATAGCGCGATGGGCACGACGCGAATAAAATAATTTTCCAGACAATCAGAATCGAGACTTTAGTGACGTCGACTTGACAGAAATCGCCCGCGCGACACGGTTTACGAATAGAAAATATTTATAATTTATTCGCGTCGCGGGCGCCACCTTATTTGGTCTTAAATTTCTCCGCTCTGATAAGTGAAGCAACGTATTTTTATGCCTAGGTGTAATTACAGCCATATTTTCACGCTCAGAGTATCAGCGGACATGGATAGAAATTGTTGAGAGAATTAAAAAAAATAACGGAAACATTAATTAATAATTAATAATTTTTTTTATGTTATCTTTGCTTTCATTCGGCAAAATTTGTTGTATGCATCTTTTCAGCGAGTTTTCTTGAGTGAAATGTAATTATCGGTACGCATTTTGGTTCGCCATGAAGCACAACAGACAGAAATATTCACGTCGCAAAGTTTAAGTTTGTTAGTTTCGGGAAACTGGGGAAGTGTTGAATTTACCAAATTATTCTGCAAATAAATTATTTCGTGTCAGTGACAAACGTGATTTTAGTGATGTAATCGTCAAGGTATTGCAAGAACGTGTTGCGAATGCGATTATGAATACTAATAGTAAGCTAGTGTGTTTTATAAATAAAGTATCCTATTTCGAAACTCTGATTAGATATAATGTATGAAATACACGTAGGATGTATGAAGTGTACGTGGCCTAAAATAACCGCACTGTCAACTCTGTTTTGTAGTGTAAATACAACGTTTGTTTATTAGGCATGTGTTGAAAATCCAACGAGTGCGAGGTTAACTTCGGTAAAAATGTTTACACACTGAGAGTGCTTAACGCTCGCATCGGTACGAACAGCGACGTAGCAACGTATTTGTCGCGTTTTGTTGTTTGCTTGAAGATAAATCCTTCCAAGTTGGAATAATTTGAATGTTATTTCCGTACGAGCAAAATATTCCACCGATTCATCAAAACAATACGCTATTCAAAATGACGCTCTCGAAATAACTGCAAAACAATGCTGTCTCATGAAAGACCTCTTCGCCCTTCTTAACTTGAAATAAAATAGAGCCCCACACTAACTTAGTCATTGTAAAAATAAAACGGGTTGGATTGGCAACCTAGCGATAATATCCTACATTTGAGTACTGAACTGAAGTTAGCTAACGACAAGCTTTCAGAGCGTGTCATGAAAGGAAACAAGAGGAAAAGGCGAGAAAAATATTTGCAATGGACTCACAGCATTTGTTTACAAACATAGTTTTCTTCTGTGACAGAACTGTGTCGGAAGTCTACATTGTGGCCGCACTACTTTTCTTTAACTGTCAAAATTTGCCCTGCTTACACGAAATGGACAATATTAGCATTCGACACACTTGGCGTGTGCGCGGATAGAGGCGTGGTTGGTTGTATAATTGAATCCAACTCATAAAACGCTTCTCGTCAGTAACTTGTGTAAGCCTATTAAGACTAGCACATGTCATTACGTCTATTGGTTTTTTTATGACTAGTTTTTAAAACAGTTTAATGCTTTCTGAAAAATATTAAATTTATTATAATGATAATGTGAAGTCACTAGTGTTTTATTTTAAGTGATCGTTAACTGTTTTTCATCATGCAGGTACTTCCATAGTCATAAGTAAAAAAAGAAGTGCCCGACGGAGTTTTGAACTCACATTTGATAACAGACGTGGGACTGCGAGAGTGACCGGCACATCACTACGAATTCCGAAACTGTATTATTATCTTTGCTGTAAATTGAAATTAGAGTCCTATTGTCAGTCCTGAAGGTGGCTGTCATACTAGGCCAACAGATCGTACACCTAGCGTAACATTTTTCAAAATTAGTAAATTTCAAANCCTGAAGGTGGCTGTCATACTAGGCCAACAGATCGTACACCTAGCGTAACATTTTTCAAAATTAGTAAATTTCAAATTGTTTACAATATTATCTGTATACACACAGCATTCCCATGAACAAAAGATGCACGTGTTTTTGCTCAAGAAAAATTTTTTCGAAGTAGTTACGCAAAGTGCTTTCACAATAGCGTTGAAACCACCGAGTTTGCAAATTACTACCGTATTTACCGTGAAAATNTAGTTACGCAAAGTGCTTTCACAATAGCGTTGAAACCACCGAGTTTGCAAATTACTACCGTATTTACCGTGAAAATTCGCCTATTATTTATAACACTACACGTACATTTGTTTTATTGCGTCCGTATGACTTTTNTCGGGCAAGTCCCCAAACAGTCTCGGGCAAGTCCCCAAACAGTCTTGGGCAAGTCAGACCCTAAACAGTCTGGGGCAAGTCAGACCCTAAACAGTTTGGGGCAAGTCCCCAAACAGTCTCGGGCAAGTCCCCAAACCGTCTCGGGCTAGTTAAACCCTAAAGAGTCGGGGGAACTCCCCAAACAGTCTGGGGCAAGTCCCCAAACAGTCTCGGGCAAGTCGCCAAACAGTCTCGGGCAAGTCACACCCTAAACAGTTTGGGGCAAGTCCCCAAGCAGTCTCGGGCAAGTCCCCAAACAGTCTCGCGCTAGTCAGACCCTAAACAGTCTCGGGCAAGTCCCCAAGGGGACGGGACCCAGTCTGGATAGGTCGGGACCCAGTCTGGATGGGGCGGGACCCAGTCTTAGCAGGAGTTAGGTATTTTCCATTATTGTTTGTTGATAGGAATGGTTGGTCTTGTTTGGCTAGTTCGTACTTTGTTATTGTCTGATCCAGTTAGTTACTAGGGTGATGTGGTATGTTCCGATTTAATGTGGTTTTAANAGTTCGTACTTTGTTATTGTCTGATCCAGTTAGTTACTAGGGTGATGTGGTATGTTCCGATTTAATGTGGTTTTAACTATAGTGGCATTGTCGTTTTTGGTTTGAATATTTTGTGAGAAGTTAGTTCAGTGGATTGCTGGTAGTTTGGCAGGGAGTCGAGCATAAGTGAGTTATCAGATTATGAATGGCATATGATTGGTTGGTGGTGAAGAGGAACCGATCTTTTTAATTATGGTGAGGAACCTAGCTTGAGAAAGGAGGGTATCTTCGTCGGCCGGTTAAGGGTTGGGTTTCGTGTCGGACAGCGTGTGGGTGGATATTTATATGGTGGGTGTTATGTGTGAATTTTAAATTTTTTAGATAAATTTTGATTAAATGGAATGGTTGGTGAAGTGTGGGTTGGTTTGAAGGTTGTGTCAAATTGGAATTGGTGAAGGGATGTGAGTTATGTAAACCAATAATTCGCTTGGGGGAGCATAATGATTGATATACTATGTTGTAAAACATTGTTGTGGTGGCGAGGGGAACAAACTAGTCAGTGGCCTGCTTATCGCCTTAACAGTGAGTGGCTGTTCTCTGCCATCTTTACGAATGTCACATATCAAACACGATGTTTAGGTTCTTTTATATAGTGTTGTGCTAGATTTAAAACATTTTCGATCTTCCTAGAATGGTGTCGGACGATGCTGCTGGCTGGCTGGTTTTCTTGGGAATCTTATGTTTCTGCTTCACCTTTCNAGTTCGTACTTTGTTATTGTCTGATCCAGTTAGTTACTAGGGTGATGTGGTATGTTCCGATTTAATGTGGTTTTAAATATAGTGGCATTGTCGTTTTTGGTTTGAATATTTTGTGAGAAGTTAGTTCAGTGGATTGCTGGTAGTTTGGCAGGGAGTCGAACATAAGTGAGTTATCAGATTATGAATGGCATATGATTGGTTGATGGTGAAGAGGAACCGATCTTTTTAATTACGGTGAGGAACCTAGCTTGAGAAAGGAGGGTATCTTCGTCGGCCGGTTAAGGGTTGGGTTTCGTGTCGGACAGCGTGTGGGTGGATATTTATATGGTGGGTGTTATGTGTGAATTTTAAATTTTTTTAGATAAATTTTGATTAAATGGAATGGTTGGTGAAGTGTGGGTTGGTTTGAAGGTTGTGTCAAATTGGAATTGGTGAAGGGATGTGAGTTATGTAAACCAATAATTCGCTTGGGGGAGCATAATGATTGATATACTATGTTGTAAAACATTGTTGTGGTGGCGAGGGGAACAAACTAGTCAGTGGCCTGCTTATCGCCTTAACAGTGAGTGGCTGTTCTCTGCCATCTTTACGAATGTCACATATCAAACACGATGTTTAGGTTCTTTTATATAGTGTTGTGCTAGATTTAAAACATTTTCGATTTTCCTAGAATGGTGTCGGACGATGCTGCTGGCTGGCTGGTTTTCTTGGGAATCTTATGTTTCTGCTTCACCTTTCATTCTGGCACTAATCCATACTCGCCTCGTTTCACCCTCATCGGCTCTCAAGACCTCAATGTTGAGCCACCCAAATCTCTTTGCTCACTCGATTTCAGAGTTTAAGTTCAAGGTATTTCATATCCAACATGTTGGTCGGTGTCAGTAATGTAATGTAATCCTAGGTTTTCACAAGTTTTTTTAATTTTTTTCTTGATTTTTGAATTCAAGGTCATTAGTGTTGTCGTCTACATACAATTTGGCGGTGGGTGTAAGTAATATAATTTTTTCCTAGATTATTACAAATTTTTTAGATCATTTGCGANTACATACAATTTGGCGGTGGGTGTAAGTAATATAATTTTTTCCTAGATTATTACAAATTTTTTAGATCATTTGCGATTTGTTTCTCGATTTATAGAGTTTTTCACTGTGGTAAAGGCCAAGGCCATATTCACCCGCATCCAACATGAATGTAGGAACCAATTATTTCATTTGTTACTAGGTTTTAAGAATTTTTTAGATTTTCCATTTTTTTAATTATTTCGTGTTCAAGGTCACCTACGTACAACATCTCAGGACTGTGAGACTCATTCTACTAGGAGCCTCGACTCCGCTTGCTGCTCTGAGGACTTTTGGCTCTCGAATCGAACACTCTTTGCTAATTTGAAGACTCGAACGGGACAATTTTCCATATTATCCTGGGATTTTTTGAGGAAAAAGATGATTTTCGGGCACAATTTTTTAAATGCTATTTTTGGTGTAAAACAGTCGATAACATACCCGCCCCAGGCCGACAGTCACATCGACCAAGTTGGCAAGCTAATCTTAAATCCCACTCCTGAATCCTGTACCAGAAGGAAGTTAATTCTACTACNACATCGACCAAGTTGGCAAGCTAATCTTAAATCCCACTCCTGAATCCTGTACCAGAAGGAAGTTAATTCTACTACTATAACCCAAATGTTAACTTTTTTTTTAAGTAAACATACCGGTTCATACTTGTGTTGTCTGTTTGTGAATCTGTGTGTGTTTCGTATATTACATACTGAACACTTCCGCCATTAAAGTGTTATGATGTTTAGATCATTCCTGTTATTAGTCTTCTAATTTGCAAGCATATATAATCATCTCTTTTCGGAATAGTGCTCTTACAACAATTATAACGGTGAGTCGTATCTGAAGAGCGTATTGNCATCTCTTTTCGGAATAGTGCTCTTACAACAATTATAACGGTGAGTCGTATCTGAAGAGCGTATTGCACCAATGTGTCAAAAGTTTTAAATACTTTCTTGATTTTCGCACTACCATTTACTTCACAAGACATATCGGAGGAAAAAAAAAGAGAAAAACCTTTGTTACTTCTCTTTTGTTGCTATAACAACCGTCGTTAATTTTTACATAAATAATTATAGTAGTATGGTAATGTTCGTTCCGGCACAATGTATTTTAAAGGGAGCTGTGTGAATGTGGCTGTGGTTGACGATCTTCGACTCGACACAGTGTGCTCGGAAGCCGACGACTATGGTTTTTCGAACATACCCGAAGGTCTATTTCTGGTAGTCACGTTGGTTTTATAGGCATAGGATATGTCAAATCGAAAATATACAGTTATCTGATTTTATAAAGTCTCTTTTTAATTGGAAAGTTGATTTATTTTATATAGTGCCGAAATTGTCCATAGAGTATTGCGGAAACATGCAAAAAGTCTCATTATGTTACTACATTTCCAGTTTTCTCTCATGAAGTCTAATTAATTCACAATGTCAGAATCTGCTCATAATTCGTTGCCTCAGCCCTTTTGTAGACTAAAATATGTTACTCAGATTTTTTTATGTTGGCACATGTGATCGAACAAAGCCTTACATTATTGTATCAACCACCTGTACAAGTATGTTATAATCATGGTATGTATCTGCATCTACCAACACTATAAGGATATTTGGTTATAACTTAAATACCAATACAGTTAGGCCCTTAATTCGGGTGATATTCTTATCTTCTGTGCTCTTCTTCACCATCAAAGTCAATTTTTTCATCGATCTTTCGCAATCTTTCCATCGATCTTTCGCAATCTTTCCATTGGTACATCGCAATCTTTCCACATTAGAGGTGATGGCCGCTTATTTTGAAGTTCATCCATTTCATGCGAAAGTCTCCCAAGTTTACATTGCACACAAACCGACTCTACTGCACTGCACTCATTCCATCTAAAGCATCAACTGTCTCGTCATAATCGCCTGTCGAATGANCACAAACCGACTCTACTGCACTGCACTCATTCCATCTAAAGCATCAACTGTCTCGTCATAATCGCCTGTCGAATGAGTACACTTAGATGCAGCAAGGAGTGTTAGTGGCAGCAGTTGCCAGCTCCCAGTAGACTAATCCTTGCAGTTCTTGGTGTGGTTCTTCAATGTATTGCCTTGCAGAAACTGCACGGGACCAATATCGTAATTCTTCCTCATACGAAAAGGACTCTTCGAACAGGTGATGCTCTCATGTCACCGGGAATTTTGGCAGAAGGTAAAAACTCCATCGTAGAATCGACACATTTGGCAATCAAATAGCGATGACGCAAGTCGCGGCTCCATGTTCGTTGAGGTCAAAGACAGACCTTCGTGCTTCCAAAACGATGTTAACTTCTCAACTTCTGAACATCAGCTAAGGTATAAGCGCCTGGTATCCTAATGTATTAATTACGCCATCATTGGGAAAAACCGTCAGATTGTTTCTAAATCCTCACGAGAATATTAACATTTTTTTACGATTTCAGACTTGGAACTCAGGTACCTATGCCTGGCCTAACAGTTACATAAAACTCTGTCAGTTGCGCATGAAAACTGAAGAGTGAGAAATGAATGTACGAACACCGCGAATACACTTCCAAAACTCGGGTCATAAATATAATTGCGAATCTCTTATCTCACTCCAATTCCTATATCCTCTACCTAAAACTTACATTTCCCCTTTATTCTTCATTCCTAAAACAGTATCCAAAATGTTTTCAAAGTCTGAAAGTGAATTAATATTTTGTTATTGTTTCGGGTCTCGAGCTCATGTCCCTACACCTTACCTCGCCTTTTAGATATAACTTAAATCCTTATATCAGGTATGCATGAATACTGACAGTACTGAAAAATACACTAGACAACATAATCAACCGAAATTACCGACCAACCATACAATCCACTATACCTGAAGCATACCATATGTCTATAACCAAATGAGGGGCTCAGTGCCAGAAGGAGCTATCCGACAAATATCTATTTTTGAGAAAAAAAAGTATTAGAAGAAATATTATATCGGAAAAGAATCGTATATTGAGGTACAATTGTTTTAGTACAATAATTNAAAAAAAAGTATTAGAAGAAATATTATATCGGAAAAGAATCGTATATTGAGGTACAATTGTTTTAGTACAATAATTGATATACATTTGGTGGTAACCTAAAAAATACGTGAAAATGGAATATGTGTTAATTTTATTATTGTTTTAGCAATGCAAACTGTATTATATAGTAAGAACATACACCAGCAAATAGACAAAATTAACATAACATTATACATAATCTATGAAACACAAACACTGAACTAAGCAACTATAACACCTGATATTCCAACTGTCTATAACTTAATGTTATTAATAATCGTACGTATTATTTTGTTTTCTGTACCTAGGTGAAAAATTATATCTGCCTACAGAACTTCCAAAATACTATTTATAAATATAGTTTAAACATATACTGTACATTACATTTGTTCAAGTTCTATATTGTTTAATGACATTGCTTAACANTCGTTATAAATATAGTTTAAACATATACTGTACATTACATTTGTTCAAGTTCTATATTGTTTAATGACATTGCTTAACAGCGGTCAACATTATAGTGTAGGATAGAAACCTCTAGCACAAATTCTCATTGAATAAGAATGTTCTAGTGTCTGTACATAAATGTAGATGGCACAGTTTACAGTCAATGTGACTAAAATTTCTACTGTAAAAGGCAGATGGCAGAAGCTGTCTAGAAACCACATTATATCATTCCAATATGTGTGATAGCTCCCTCTGTCACTGAGCACATCAAATAACTATCGCTCATTCAAACCACCATACCAGTAAAATGTACTAGTCACAATACCACCTCAACATTGCGAACAAACATCGACTATAACCCCAGAAAATCTCAATTATACAAATAAACCACAACCTCCCACCAAAACTCATGCATGCCAAATATCCAGCAAAGATCGCACAAAGCACACTCCAGCCACCCCTATACCATATGTCATTTCATCATTGCCAGATAACAGAAAATTGTCACCCAAAATACAAACCAACAATAAAGTATACCACACAATAACACAGTTATACTAATAAAGCCTTACATTACTATAACAAAGGCATACACTTTACATCTACCATACTAAAAATCACACAGAACACTATCATACAGCATTTTATATAACCAAAACATACTTCAGCAATCGCAATGAACTATGCAGTTCAGACCGAACATACAAAAATGCATATCGAACACCATTACACGAACATACCACCTACCAAACTGAAAAATGTATGTGCAAGTCACCTTAGCAACCAATAATTCGCCATAACACCACATAAAACACGGCCATATAAATCAATGATAAGATCCACCAAAACTAAAACACATCAAGCAACTATACAGTCCAGAGAATCCATGCCATAAAACAAACATAAATGCCCATTTCATTCGCCATACAAATTGTCACCAGAAACATATATTATACACAATATCACCCAACATACCGACCAACCGTTCCATCAACTATAACTCAAGTTGGCTTCAGCTATACAGTCAATATTGTCCATGCAAAAACACCTAACACAAACTACTTGCTATGCATGCCATATACCATATTGGTATTGCCGATTTCCAAACAGCTAACCATGCGAACTTAAAAATACGACCACCCATTCTGGCCAGTCACACTAAGCAAACATACCATCTTCACTGACCATAAACAAACCTAGCTACAAAACAGAAAACACAACTTGCATCCATTTTATTCGTCGTACCATATAAATTTATCAATGTTAGAATAATATTCCAGACGCTATATCAATCAATCATAACATCCACCAAGTAACTATACAGTTCAGGACAGTCATACCAACCTGTGACTAGTCGCCATACCACCTATAATGCCGCCCAACCATAACAACCACCATAACTATGTTGCAATATCGGCTACCAAACCAGCCAACCCTACAAACATAAAATAATAATCCATTATGACAAAACATGGCAAGCAAATATACTGGTTGCCATACTGCCCACCACTAAACCAACCAGCAATAAGATCTCAAGTTACATAGACTGGTTTAATCAAATATTCACTATAAATGAAGTTATCACAACACTTCTCACTTCATCCGATTCCGGTCAGCATATTTGCATACGCGTTTAAAACGATTCGAATTAATTGGGTACTTGTGTCTCAATAGATAAAATATATTGCACAGAAGGGCAAACTGGAAAACATAATTCACATTATTTTTGCAAATGTAACCCAGTATATGCAGGCATATAGGAATAGAGAAAAAAAAGTGCAGGTAACGAATACTTGCCTATAAGCCGACATAGTTCCTGTTCTGGGTATTTCGAGTCCTACNGAGAAAAAAAAGTGCAGGTAACGAATACTTGCCTATAAGCCGACATAGTTCCTGTTCTGGGTATTTCGAGTCCTACACTTAGCAGCATGGAAGTGTCAATTGAAAGAGATACGGTCCTAACCAACGTGGAATACATAAGCAGATTTTTGCGCCAACAGAGGTTACTATTTTCCAGGTGCATTTAAAATATGAGAATTGTCTTCCACATCATCGGTTAAGAGTATCCATTCTGCGCATAGAATAAAGGATTTTTCGTGCCGATATTGCCGAGAGTGCTCCGTAATTACTGAACGTGGAGATATTACGGAGCATGCAGATCACGAGACGATTTTGTTTCCATAGAAATGATGTTGTATATTCAAAATATATCTTCTTGGCTTAATGTAAACTGATGTTGAAAAGATTATGCAAATTATTACCTGTATAGAAAATTTGAATTACTGTTAGAACTTTGCCGTAATGTTAAATCATTTCAACGCTTAAATATTTATTAAGATTCTACAAATATTTAAAACCTTGTTTTACTGAATAAGAACTGGTCCCTCGCCCTTATCTGTAACAGCTTAAACTAAATATGCCGATCGGCATTTCCCTTGAATAATTAACAATAATTAGTATAATTTAGACCAACCATACCAAATTTGTCAACCATCAAATTNGGCATTTCCCTTGAATAATTAACAATAATTAGTATAATTTAGACCAACCATACCAAATTTGTCAACCATCAAATTAAATATATACAAACTATGCTGCAATAACACCGGTACTTCGATGATCCTGGCTTGTAGTAATTTCTTAATCTGAGTTCTGATTTCTGTTATCGTCAGCGATATAACATTTGTATGGGCGAGAGGTGACTTATTCGTCCCTAAGAAGTTTTATCTCAGTGTGATCTCACTTTTGTCTATATCAAATTTATCTTTCGCAAACAAATGTTTATATTTTTCACTTATTTGTATAATGGTTTGTTTATTTTCATCATTCTCAATATGTTGTAAGTCAGCTTCAAATCGTCTGTATTCTAATTTCCATTAAAATTTACTTAAATATCTCTATGCAAATCTTCATTATCTTCTGGAACTCTACATCTTATCATTATTTGATAGGTCTTCCTGTAGATCTATTACGTTCTCGCTATTTATGGGTTGAAAAATTCTTAGATTCTCATTTTGAATCAAGTTAAATTTCTGAATAGCATCGATACGATCGTTCTCTAGTATCCTCTTTATATCATTCTTTACAACATAGGTAGTTATGTAGTCTGTAATATTTCCAACACTAAGCATAATTGTAGCCCGGGCTGAAGTGAAATCAAGTCCGCTGATTGTTTTTAGTGCACCTTCTTGTTCTATTAATTTCAACTAAAGTAAATCAGNGCTGAAGTGAAATCAAGTCCGCTGATTGTTTTTAGTGCACCTTCTTGTTCTATTAATTTCAACTAAAGTAAATCAGCATTTTGTTGATTACGATAGCAGCTCAAATGTAACACTAATTAAATAGCTTTGGTTTTTAAATTGTCATTAATAACTATGTTTAATTTTATCAGCGGATCTAATTTAACCCAGTTACTCAGTTTAAATTCTTTCTATCAAAATCGACCTTCAATATTTCCATATCATTTAGATTTGTAGAATGTTCTGTCATATTTGATTGTAGTGTTTTAGAGNAAAATCGACCTTCAATATTTCCATATCATTTAGATTTGTAGAATGTTCTGTCATATTTGATTGTAGTGTTTTAGAGGCCAAATTCTTGTTGCGACATTAGGCTACTGGATGGAAACGACCTGGAAAACCGAGGGCAGCACAAGTTGAACACCTCTCCCATAGAGCTTCATTGGGGTTCATTTTTCTTATAAATAATTTTTTTTATAGATTTCGGAATTAACGGTATTTCCATTTTCCTTCTGGAAAAAGCGTCTTCCAACTTTCGAAGCCCAGTATACCGATCATCAAGAGTAGTTATCTCTTCCCTATCAAGTTCTTTAGCTTCACTTGGTAAACCAAACACTATCTGGTTGATAAAAGATAATTCAGTATCTTTAGGTTCCACTTCCAGGCATAGTTTATCTTTGGTAAGTTCTTATCAATCAAATCTTGCAACACTTGGTCCTCCGTGGTCTAGTTTCATATCCAGAGATTATGATGCGTAACAGTGATAAAGTTGCATTCGTTTTTTATGTGCGTGGCGTAAATGTAAAGTGTACCACATGTGTGAAGTAACCGCGCCGCCACTCTGAATCCTCTCTCGAAACTCTAGAATCCTCAGGTAAAATGAAGATTTTTTCGCCTTTCTTCATTATTGTTTGATGAAATCTTCAGTTTGGGTGATATTTTTCGTCGGAAACGGAAGGTTTGGTGTTTCCATTGTCTTTCGTTCGTTGATATTTTTCTGCACATGGGTGAGTAATTACATGTCTGTATCTTGTTTCTTCCTTGAGTGTTGAGGAGTGTTTTCGCATATATATTTATGTTTCATCAGACACGTTGATTAACTTATTAGCTCATTGGGAATTTTGGCGATCATGTGTATTATGTTTGTTTACTTACATCTTGCCGTTATTTTGTTTGACGGTGTGATCCTAGCCATAGGGTTTAAGATATTTTTGCTTAAGTTCAAGCTCCAATAAAGTAAGCTTAAACACACAAATGACAGGGTACAAGCACTGATTAAGGCCCCCCTAAATCACGCTGAATGTTGTTCACGAAGTGAATGCGTTTGGTTCACAGCGCAACGCTGTTGAAGGTACAGTAAACACACTTGCAACAAACTTTTGCAAACGGACCCCTTGGAGGATTTGGACGAAAATGTGTTTACCTCCGCAATGCAAGAGTCGTTTGCCCAGTTGTTCGACACGCAATGTCACAACCTTATTTCTGTCCTCTCATGTTATACAAGCTTCTTCCACATCTTCTCTTGCCACCCTGTCTGCAAATGTATGTCTGCCGGAAATTAATTTGCCATCCTTTTCACGTCAGTGGGACGAATGGTCCAAGTTCTCCCAGCCATACCAGGCGACTATTCTAGACAATCTGGGATTAGCCGATATAGAGAAATTCCAGTATTTGTTGGGATGTCTCAAGGCAGAAGCTTTACAGTTAGTAAACAATCTACCGATTACAACTGAAAACTACACAGTAGCTTGGGAACTTCTCACATCACAGTAACAGAACATCAGAAAACTCACTACCCTATACATAAACATAATTCTGGACCTGCCTGCTGTCATCTCTGCAAATCTTCAATTAGTCAAACAGTTTGTCAACACCTTCAATGAAAACGCTCGTGCTCTGGAAGGCTTAGGCCATGATATCACAAACAATAACCCTGTTCTGGTCACAGTTTTGTTGTGCAAGTTGGATGTGTGTATGATAAAACTCACGTACAGACAGCACTGACAATTCCTAAGGTTTCTGAACTCAGATTTTGTTCAGTCTAGAGTATTAAAAACTGATTGTGCTTTTGATGTAGGAAATAAGGTTGGTGCAAATAACATATTTCTGAAACCATTGCTGACGAAGTCAAGTCATACACCCTCACAACAAAAGGCAGAATTTATTACCAGTTCAGAACCTAAAACAAAATCTTGAGCAGTATGTCCACCCATTCTGTGTACTAGTGTCTTGAATTCATTGATGCGTCACCTACATGTTTTCACCAATCTTGTAGGTGCTTGATTTAACGACCCAGAACTTGCTCCCCCTTTGCCTGATCCACTAGGGTATTACAGGGGACATCTTTCAGAGCAGTTTATTACTAGGGGAGTGCGATCAGGACTTCCCATTACTTTCACTTCTGACGTCTATTTGTCACTCCAGTCTTTCACATATAGAGAAAATATGTGCATTATTACACCAGGCTGTTTGGTGCGCACTCCCCACAGAATTGGACTATGTCCATAACCTTGGATTCATTTGAGCTTGGTCAGAGCTCTAATTTACAGTAGTTGAATACTGCCATTAGAAAGAATATCTCTCTTTCCAATCGCAGTGGGTGGATGTGGGTGGATGTTCTCCACCCGAGAGTGGTTCCACCTCACCTGTCAACGCNTCTCTTTCCAATCGCAGTGGGTGGATGTGGGTGGATGTTCTCCACCCGAGAGTGGTTCCACCTCACCTGTCAACGCACGCGCTACCTTGATGGGGCTGAGTGCTATCCTCACTCTACAAAACCGCTTTGTGAACGAGTCCTCTTACTAGGCGGACCAGACCGTCGACCCTAGCAATTACTCGTGGTTGGGAAGCTTACTGACACCGAAGGGAGCCAGCACGCTTGCTTTCCAGGGCAGCGGCTACTGACCCATCTCGTACGTGCAGTGCCAGCCCTCCAGGCAAGTACCCACCTCCAGATCTCCTTCCAAGCAGAAGGTTCAACCACTACCAGCCAGAGTCCGACATGAGAAAATTGTTAGGAATTGTTTTACACATGAGCATCAGTGAAAACCCACTACTCAGTGACCATTGGCCAAACAACCCCAGTGTGTCCTGTAACTATTGCCATAATGTAAAGAGTCTGGATAGGTTTCTGTGTATTATGGTAAACTTACATTTGAATGACAATTTATTGTCAAAACAAAAAGGTGAAGCTGGTTACGACCCACTACACAAGGTTCGTCCGATGATAGAATGAGTGTGTTCAAAATTTCAGGCATCACATGAACCAGGTGAAAATATTACGATTGATGAAGGAATGTGCGAGTTTCATGGTAGACTGAGTTTCAAGCAATATATGCCACAAAAACCAAGTAAATATGGCATCATATTATGCATGTTATCTGAATATGATTCTGGTTACATTTGGAATTTTTGATGTTTACTGTGGCCAAGGAAATGTCATTCAGACTGTTGTGATAAATATTCTAGGAAGTTTGGTTGGAGAAGGGCGCACCTTGTACACCGACCGTTATTACACTAGCTCCACACTTGCTTCATGAAATCTCAGAGTCTTTTGACGAGACCTTGGTACAACTCAAAATAATAGGAGAGGCACGCCAGCTGCAGTGCAAGTGTCCAAACTTCAGCAAGGCCAGCAGTTTGTCAGACGCAGCGGCAACACATTAGCCTTGCGTTGGAAAGACAAACGTGATGTGTTCGTGATAAGTACTCGGCAAGAGGCACAAATTATTACGTTTGTGGACAAGTGAGGAATTCTCTTCACGTTCGGTCGTACACAACACCTGATATTATTCTTCAAGTTTGGGGTTGACTTGTCTGATTAGAAAATGTTCTACGGTGCCTTTGAACATCGTAGTGTAAAATGGTGGCAGAAACTAGCTTTCCACCTACTTCTTATGAGTGTGGTAAATGCTTGTACTCTGTACATGAAAGTGGTGAACAAGAAACTGACAATTACAGACTTCACCAAGGAAATCTGTAATGATCTTGTAGTCGTCATTGAAGAAACACCTCAGCCGCGATCCAGTGGAACCCAGCTGGCACGTCTTTCCAGCAACAAACACTTCATAGAAAAAATTCCGCTCTCTCAAGTAAAGAAAGGGATTCAGAGGAATTGTAAAGTGTGCTCTGCTAAATGAAAACAAACTGCAGGCAAAACTGGCAAAAATGACACAAGCTATCAGTGTAATGTGTGCNAGTGTGCTCTGCTAAATGAAAACAAACTGCAGGCAAAACTGGCAAAAATGACACAAGCTATCAGTGTAATGTGTGCAAGGTGGCTTCTTCCTTGAACCAGTGCTGCAAAATCTTTCATTCAAAAAAAAATTTCAAAATTTTAAGAGTAGACAAAGTAAATAGTTTTTGAACACTTTTTTTTCAATATAAATTGAAGCTGTATTGCTAAATATAATTTGTAGTTTAGTTTGCTTGTGTGCTAACTTCGTTCAATTTTTTATTCTTGTGCAAAAAGACGAATTTTAAAACTGATATTTAAAAATNTTTGCTTGTGTGCTAACTTCGTTCAATTTTTTATTCTTGTGCAAAAAGACGAATTTTAAAACTGATATTTAAAAATTTCCAATATTTATATTTCTAACTCTGGATACATAAAATTAAAATACATACTTTAAGCTTTCATTTTACGGAAGCAATTTTTTTGTAAGTTTATTCATTATTTTTTAGTAAAACATCGAAATACCTAAAAAAATGTCCAGCAGGTTTCAAAATGGTTCCATTTTCAGGTCCAGCAGTGAAATTGTTAAGTACATAGGAATCTCTAACAGGGTTTCCAATGACAAGGGAAACTTAGGGAAATTGAAGTGTACTTCGAAAATGGGGAAATGTCGGGGAAGTTCTTAATTGAGAATCTTAAGAAAGGGATGGTATGAAGACACCACATTGCCATAAACGCATCTCCATTAGTCAGGTGTGTAAGGGGAGTAAACGTCATGGTGCCTACCGTATGTAGAGAATGTGAGAACATTACCCTTAGAGCAGGAAAAAAAGTATGGTCGAGATGTTGCCTGGCCATGCTTAGCAACTGCCATATGTGCACGGCAACTGAAGTCCTTTGATCTGAGGATCACATTTCCCTTCCATTGAACATTTGTGCAAACAAACTACTTATTCAGCGTACACTGACAGTTTTACATGGATTGCATGTTGGGGGCTGACAAAGGTTTGAAAATTTATACAAATAATGCATTTCTACTACAAATTACATAGTAATGTATAGAAAATCAGATCTTATTTACATAAGAAGTAACATAAGTAACATGGAGAAAATGATGAGCCAACAACTTTTTCAGTATATCTGAGAAAACTTGTTATGCCATACACAGGAACATATAAACTAGTTTCACCATTCAATATGTAAAATCAGTTGTTTTTTCCCTGTTCTCCGACTATAATGTGCCAAATATGACAAACGTTCTGCAACTGACATAATATTTGTAAAATGTATTTTTTTTGGGTTTTTAGTGTCCTAATAATTAATCTTGCTGTCATTGCCAGCATATTAGAATGGACTCTTAATGCACCGAATATGCATGTACCAATTAACGGTGTCAATTGTTAATTTTCGGGGACCCGGGAAAAATTCCTATTAAAATTGTGTTTTTTTTTCTTTTATAGTTTATTGGATATTGCATTGATAAAAATATCTTTGTCACTTCAAAATTTCGTACATCATTGGTTTTTAAGTCTGTTGTTTTTGCGAACGTCTAATAACTAGGTGTGGAATATATTAAGTGTGCTGTTCCCTTTTATCATCACTGGGACATGGTGCCCCGGTGCACTCCAGTTCAGCTGATGGTGTCGGCAAGTGCGACCTTGCTCCCCCCCCCCTTATATGTCTGTCGAGAGGGGAAGCTGTGTTCCAAATTCTCAATCACGTAAAATTAAATAAAAGTGTCCTGATTGGCCTTCGTCTTGTCATTACTGATTGGAGGAGAAAAGTGGCATGGTCCGACGACAGTAAATCAGAGAGCAAATAATAAAGGGTGTGATGTTGAAGTTCAAATCGATCTTTTTTCTGTAACAAATACTGCAGCCACCGAGGATGAATGCGTGTGTGAGAAAGAAAATATATAATAGTCATAAAATATGTAGTATTTATTATTTAATGTTATAATTGCTTCAAGGTTTTTTTATTTCATCCTCGATAATGCAAATCGAGTAATTTTTGTCTAATTTGTTAGAGAAGAAGAACGAATCAATAAAAAAAATGAAAACAGAATTTCGACCTTCTATTTCTACTGAAATGTTGCAACAATCGCGACAGAACTTGTCAGCTGATGCATGAACAAATGAATATGTGTATAAAGTTGGTCTACCCACACCTAACAACTGAGAAATGCAGGATGCATTTAGTATGGTGTTGAGTCTATTGTAGCATGAAGACAGGCAGAGGTACAGTCGGTAATAGNAGAAATGCAGGATGCATTTAGTATGGTGTTGAGTCTATTGTAGCATGAAGACAGGCAGAGGTACAGTCGGTAATAGAAGTATAAATAGGTTGGGTATTCTCCTGAGGAAGACCCTGCTACATATGGCACAACTGACACTCCAAATCCTCCATAACTGCTGCTGGCTTAAGTTGTTGTCCAGTCTGGTCCCAAATGAGACGTCCGATTACAAAACTGGGTATGTACATGATATCAAAATGTTCAGGAAATGTCTAACATTTGTACTACCTTATGCTTATGTCTAAGGTGAAAGTATCTTGGTGGTGACTATCTGATGGCCCAAAACATTTTATGAACATTTGTAAAATATTGTGCTTGTCTTGCAGAGTTGTCGCACTTACCGAGTTTTGCATTTCAAATTAGTAAAATACCTAGTTGTTCATCGGTAATATATTAATAAAAGAGTTTTTCCTGTGTGGTTGTAGAAACTTGTGCAAAACAGACAACAAAACCAACACATGCCGAATTTGTTCTGGAAGAGATGTATATTCCAATTAGTAAATTATACATATATTATTTTAAAATATTTCAAATTTGGCCAGAACTATAACATAACTATTAACCATTACTATTAAATACATAGTAAAAATCATCTGTTATAACTAGTGTCAAGGAGAGATGACTACAGTCCTCAGTCTGTCACCTAATATGATCACTGACATACAGAATACTTACACAAAGGAACATCTGAATTTCCAAAGTATCCAAAACACTCTTTACTCTATGAAAATAACCTAAGATAATGAAGATTGAAGTTTCCTGTTAATATCCGAACAGGCACAAGAAACATCTCTGCAATATATTCGTTATATGACAAGTTATGCTTCTGCTTCTATGTGGATTTACCTAGTTTTGCTACTGTAATGATTCTGCTGGTATATTTTCACAGTGGATGTAACCAGTTTGGCACTGTGGAAAGGATAGATGTGCATGGTTTTGCTTCCGTAATATTGAGGGATACACACAGTTAAGCTTATGTACTGAGACTTTGGTGTCAATTTAGCATAGAAGGGTTTTTAAGCCAATTTTATTACACTCACCCATAGAGGGCCAAGGAAAGTATAAGATGGAAGTGTAAACCATTTTTTGCCTGACAACAGATTTAGCGAGGTTTTCAACTGGACAACTCAAATGTTCTCGATGGTTGAGAGGTCTGGGGATCTCGCTGGCCAAGGATGCATGTTATCAGGAAGGTAGGCCAGAGATACATGTGTAGTGTGAGGCCAGGCATTGTCCTGTTGGAAAATGGGGCTGTAAAACTGCACCGAGAAGGGGAGAGAACATTATCGTAAAATGTCCGGCAAAGAGATGGAATTTTAGGTAATGGTACCCTACACCATGATATGTATTTTTGTAGTGATATGTCACTATGCAATGAAGTGTGGTCTCAGTGTTGGCAAGGATGACTCCAGAATCTATTTTGGTGGTCTTCTATATCCAGACAGAAACATGATTAGTCGCTCATCACCATTTGTTGCCAACCTGCAAATTGCCATGCTGCCTGTTCCCAGAAGAAGGTCACATGTGCTCGGCGATGATCACATCGTAATGGTATATGCAATAAGGGATGCCACAATGACAGATCCTGCTCTGTTAGTCACCTGGATATGATACTTGTGGACACATATGTGTCTCCAACTGCAGTGACATGTCCCTGGATGGCGGACAGTGACTACCGTGGAGTTCTTACAATCTGACGCACGATGAAACTATCCTCTCTGCTGGTAGTCAGCCAGTGTCGAGCCGAGCCTTCTCTATGGGTGTGCACCATCCTGTATCTAATACCAACTCACAGTCTAGGTACAAGTGGCGAGCAATGCACCGAAATATCCAATCTGACTCTCAGAGGCCGTCGATTGTGGCCTCTCTCAAACTCATCCAGCTGAACAAAGGCTTTTCAAATGTGCTGTTTGGGCATTCTGTGGGCTCACTAAACTCGGCTCTGTGACTCACACTTCTACTAAGGCCTTATTCGGTATCTTGCAGCTATGGATGATGAAGGAACATGTATGGCCCCTAGTGGCACATCAGCACAAGCCAACTGCATTAATCGCAAATGGGACACATGTCGGGCTGTGACAATATTGTGTGGCAACCTTCTCTGTAATCGTGCGATTTGTTCATTGTGTTCAATGTTTTTGGCAAATGAGAGTATATTCACCTACATCTATGTACTTAGCCTTCAATTATAGTTTAACAAAATAACTGTGGAATTAACAAGGAGTAAGAATTGGTTACCTATTTCACGACAAATATTCGCACCTGACCATGCAGTTGACCTAAAATTACCATTATCAACACAGTTGTCTAATTTACAGGAAGTCACGAATCATCACTCTCTTAGCAATAGTCACCTTTATTGGTGCAGTTAGCCTGATATTACATTTTAACAATACAGCCACGCAAATCACAGGATGTAACAAATTGTCACTCTGTTGTGATATATATTCAAGTCCGCTGGTTTGATTGGCCATTTAACTAAGCAGCTAGGGAATTCACAGGATGTAACAAATCACTAGCACTGAAGGTGCCATCTTACCAGCTGGTCAATTCACAGACTCACATACTCATGTACTTGCCTACACCAGGGAAGTTGGATTGTAATTACTGTTTTACAAAACAACTTGAGTGAAGTTTCTTTGCAAAAGGCTTTTGTAACGTTGGATTTAACAATTGTTCTGTACCGTGTATCTAAAGGGTGCAAATTCCATTTGTATATGTCATAGGAAACTTTTCTAAAATGTCTCTGTACCTGGATATGCTGGCCAGGACAATTAGGGTATGTACCATTTTCCCCACTTTCTATTTGGATACACAGACAGAAATAAATAGGGCCGTGTACCATTATACCACTTTTCGTCTGGATTCAAAGCCTGAAACAAACTAGGTGTTATGCCCATACTCCACTTTTGGTTTGATTATGCTGACCGAAACTTTTTGATCCGATTCTATTTGTTATGTGGTAATGAAAAGGAAGAGTTTGTTGAAATTGGGCTGTTGCGGACTCGATGGATAATTCTCTTTGTGTTTTCGTTGTCTCTCCCGAGATATAGTTAGATACTAAATTTACTTTTTTGATGTACAATTGTGTTAACATTTTATTCTAACTGTATTGATTTTCGCGCAGTTTAGATACACGGTAAGGTATAATCATCCTTTATTTAATTCCGTAATTAACACACCAACACTGCCTAATTAAGCACTGCATTCCTCTTATACATAGGACATGTTTTTATTGTAGTAGATGGTCTGTAGAAGTCAGTGGCTTCGCCATTTTTTTTTTTTTAACTCGTGGCCATCTCATCGCTTGTTCCAAGGTCATGTGTGTCGGTGTACTGCGCCATTTTGTGCACTCGTGCATACGTCGTGTATCAGGCCATGCACCACGTTCGGACTCGGAAAACTATGAGGATGTTCGACAAATTACACGAACTGGTGAAGTAAAGTTATATTCAGTAGCTCGTAGCATGTTTGGATTTTAGTGCAACAAAATTAATGTGCAAGTTGATTTTGTAATATATGAAGGGGTCAGGGGAAGAAAGTACTAGCCCCCATTTTGTTGGAAGACGGGCATATTACACGTTCTGTTATTTGGTAATATATACTACACGCTGGATGCAATTAGTTCAATTCTCCTCCAGTAGACAGTGCTGGCTATTCTATGCACCTCTTTTACTGTCTCTATTTAGGTGTATTATTTTGGATCTAGACAGTGCTATTCCATTGTGTCAACATGGCAGGTGTATCTCGTTGTTCTTATCCTGCTAAAAGGCAACTAATTTGCGATGATTGTAGAAGTGATTGTGATGATTTTGGGGACGAAAATGATGCTGATCCAGCCCATTCACCACCAAATACCCAGGAATGTGAAAATAATGTAAGTGTGTCTTAGCATTATATTGACACAATTTTAACCTAAAAGTTAGTTTGCTTAGGATTCTTGCACGTTTCTGATTATATGTTATCCATGTATACCAAATATTCATTCAAAATGAAGAGAAGGACATTTTAACTGTGATATAACCTTGCTGCAATGTTATGTGTTATATAATGTATAATGACACAAATATTTTTTTGGGGCCACATTATTTTGAGCCCAAAAATCAATTCTTTAAGAGTTAGCATGTCATTGTTCCCACATTGTTATTCTTATGTACAGTAATAATGTAATTGTTATGTTGCAGAACAATGTAATTTCCCAACCTGCACCAACATAATGTGTAGTTCGAAGTAGATCACCTCATCCTTCTCCAAAGAAGCCATTTCCTACTCGAAAACGAAAATGGAACACCAGTAAAAAGGAACGAAGTAACCAAAGGAAAAATGAAGGTAGGCCTTTCAGAAACAGAAAATGACATCTAGATCCTGACATTATAATGAGGAGTTGTGTTTGTGTACATTAAAATGCCAAGCATAACTGCTACCAATACAAAACGAAATGTTTAGTTGTTGTACAAATTTGGCTAATTTTGATAAGCAAATTACCCATCTGTTTGCCCGAATATAGGCATACAATGTGAAAAGAAGGCATGGTTCAACGTCACGTAAATCTTCTCGCAGGCAAAAATAACATTATTATAAGATTAACATTGCTGGAAAACTGACTCAGATATGTAGGACATCATTTCTGGTTATTCATGGCCTCCAAAACAACAGGGGACAATTTGAAGAACATTAAAACCCAAATGAAATCAGGATCCACATCCAAAAACGACCAAAGGTGTGAACATGAAAATCGTCCAAACTGTATTTCTGACGAAAGAGTACAGGCTGTTCATGAACACACTAGAAGCATACCTGTATACCAGATACAGTACAGTCGCAGACAGAAGCATAAACTGTATTTTGAGAGTGATTTAACTTTAACATCATTGTAAAGAAACTTTTTCCTTAAATACTGTGAAGACAGACATGTTGACGCTATTGCAGAAGACAAATACAGACGAATATTTTGTGGCAGCAACAACGTTGGTTTTAATTACCGAAGTCTGATACTAGTAAGATATGTAACACTCTCCAAATTGTAATAAATAATCCAACAGCTAACGACGAAGAGGGGGAAATGGTTACAAGAGAAATAGAAGTACATTTCAGAAGAGCTGAGGTCATAAGAGATTGGCTTAAAAAATACACTGCCAAGACTAAAGAATGATCTCAAAATGTACACACCATCTCTATTGGCCTGCAACAGACCATGCCTACACCGAAACTGACCGGAGGTCCTGCATTTTATCAACGATAATGTGTGTATACAGACTGCAGCGTGGATGTCGGACACATGTTTATTTGGGATAAGAGTGTTGCTAAAAGAGGCAGTGATGAAAAGTAGTTGTTCGTTAAAAATTATTCGTAGCTTGGACATAAAGGCTGAAAAGCTGGTTTTTTTACAACAGTAGATACCAAACAAAAAATTACAAAATTGTTAGCCTTTACAATTATCATATGTCTACAGGTGTTTTAACTGAAAATGAATATTACTACCTAATAACTTGACATACCTTTCTACCATCCGATTCAGATTTCGCTAAGATTGAGAAATACTAAAATAATCTGCTCTATCTTTATACCCCAGACCACTGGAGATAAGAGATTTCAAAAAGCGGAAAGAAAAAGATTTTTACAGTTACAACATTGTCATCCTCGATTTTCCCAAATTGCAAAACACCCTAAACACAAAAAGAAAAATTAGCGGCGAGGGTTGCAAGATAAAGTTCAAAAAAGGTATTTGTATTAAGTTTGGACACAAAACACCCGTTATAATGAGCATCAGGTGAATGCGGAGTTTNAGTTCAAAAAAGGTATTTGTATTAAGTTTGGACACAAAACACCCGTTATAATGAGCATCAGGTGAATGCGGAGTTTATTAATATTTCTCTGAAAATGAGAGGAAATGTAATGTAATCACTGGAGTGTGTAAAGAAGTATAATATTCCTAATTACACCAATTAGAAAAAAAATGACGATCTAATGGAGATGCTTCCATACATACCATTGACGTACAGGAGTTACAGCGATGCTGATTTGAGTCCCCAACCTTGCCAGTCTTACCCAGGTTATGACGAAAACTGGTGAAATTACCCAGCACTATAACTCAGTGAGCATGAGTTAGTGAGGGTCGTGTGGTTGATGGCCTGTGGGTCCCTGGAGTCCTTTGTCTATTTGGAGTGTTAGCAGATACTGAACATACCAATAATTGGGTACCTAGGGATTTAACTTATTACACTGGCGAGGTTGTAGGCCACCTAATGCACCTTACTTACACTTTGCTGCATTAGGGTGCAGTGCCCGAAATACCCTGAATGGTAAAGTTAATGAAATGCTAATGATGATTTAAGATGTTTAATTACTACTTTTATACATAAGCATTTATGCTAATATGTTACAAGTTTATGCAGACCCGGCACTCTGGTCTGCTGGTGACTAATACTGCAGAAGCGACTAAAGCCATTAAAAAAATATTGAAAAGATGCATAGCTAGCGCGTTAAACCCTTGTTAAAATGCAGGGACGCAGACAGTCGTCTCATCGGTACTGAATATGCGAATGTTTCGGTTGATAATGTTACTATTGATGATGAAGGTGATATTCTCTGTCTCATATAAGTTGGCCATATTCTAACAGTCAGTGAGTGGCAACTTGAGTATATGAAACAAGCAAAGTGCCATTTACAAAATACTGTATCAGCTGATGCACGAACGAACAAAGTAAATATTACATTGGCTATTTTGAGTGCACTACCGACGCACATTAGACAAGCAGAAAATACGCAATGAGAAAGAGTTCTTAGATTAATTAATACATTTTATTTTACATGGTCATAAAACAGCGGTTATTAGTGTTAAAAACTAAACTTCGGGCTAAAGTAGAAATGTATAGGTGTTCAAAACGAAAGTCACATTAAAACTAACCGTATCCACATGAAACACAATTTCAAAACCTTTCTTCACGTCTTAGCTCCCTCTCCAACCCTGCTTTCTTTACATACTTGATATTCCTTTCCAAAAGCATACAGAAATATTCCATAATAATGTTGAATTATTTTTTAAAATAATTTGACGAAATATATTTTAATTTTGTTTCGTTCCGAGTCAGTAATAGAAGAACAGTCAACTTAAAAAATATGCGATCTATTGAGTAAAAGAAGCAGCTCCCACCTCGTCCTGACATGTTGTGCACACTATCTATCTGATCTTTACCAAAGTATTACCAGCCAGAAAAGAATAGCGTCCATCCTTTCGTGTGTAATATAAAAAAAATTTACGAACATATACCAATAGTTTTATTTTTCGCGAGCTCTGCATAATTTTTAAAGTAACATAAATTTTGTGTACAGTGATATTGAGTTCTAGTAATTTCTATTCACCAGGTAATCGTTCGTCTATGTAAATTATACACCATATTGTTCTACGAAAACCCATTTCCTTGTTTCAGAAGAAAGTGGGTCATGTGTGAATTGTGTTTAAGCAATTATAACGTTATTCCACGCCTCATATTTCCAACTCGAATATCAGCTATAATGTCCAACATGCGATAAAAAAAAGTGAATGGGCAATATCGAATATGCTGAAAGAGTGGCGTTTAAGACCTTGATGCTTATANAACATGCGATAAAAAAAAGTGAATGGGCAATATCGAATATGCTGAAAGAGTGGCGTTTAAGACCTTGATGCTTATAGTGCTTTAGCCTGCAAGCTAAATTTTTTGGTAGTTGATAAATATATAATTAGTGATTTATATTTTTGACATAACATAACTTTAATAATTAATAATTTTAATACGGTTTTTGTAGTTACTAATTGTAAAAATAATGATTTATATTTTTGCCCTTTAACATAACAAATTACTGTTTAATTATTTATGTACACATNACTAATTGTAAAAATAATGATTTATATTTTTGCCCTTTAACATAACAAATTACTGTTTAATTATTTATGTACACATTACTATTACTACAATCGCAGCTACGTATTTCTGAGTAGGAAGTTTGCCTAAAACGTCCCACGAACAGTACATTGACAAGAGGATCGGCTGATAATGGCAGCATGAAAATAAACAACATCGTTGCCATTTGGCCGATCAGCTGATGGTGGAAGGATACATAGTCAGATGTAGTCAGATGTAAACAGTGGCGCTACTTTCGCAGACCTGTCAGAATCTGGCCAACTTTAATGAGACAGAGTATAGAAGCGAAAGTCGTGGGCTCCGAGGAAGTCAGCGCGTGAAACACTCGCGCTGCCGGCTAGGCCGAGTGCTGAATCCAGACTAAAGTCATAGCATCGGCTTCCACTGATGTTGACCGAAGCCGGCGCCAAAAATTTTGTGAAAATTGACATGTACTCTTTTAAGGCTAACATAAAACAATTCCCTGTTTAATAACATGTTGGTGACAGCCCCGTGTTTAATTAAGTGATAATTGTGTTTATGAATGTGAATCATGGCGATGTCATCACACTAGAAAAATAAAATAAAATCAATGAGGCCTTTACAGGCTGTCTGTTGTGAAAAGAGAACACAATTACCCTTTTAAGCATTGAAAGTAATTACAATGAGTGAAATAACTGTAATGATGGTAAACTGGGAATGTATTCCAGTTTACATTATATTTCTTAATTGAAATTTAGTTTCTGTTTTTTTTTTGCTGATGGGCGAGTTTAAGTGTTCCAGTTTGGGTGGGCTGGGCGAGTCTATCCCTGAAAGGGGTGTGGGTAGAAATACTCATTTGAGGATTTAACAAAATAATGACTCTAATTAATTGGGCTACGGAGTTTTCAACAGCGTGTACTTCTTCGGGATTTTATTCCCCACTATTTAGTAGCACTTGGGGTCACGTGGCTCTATTATTCCGGCCAGCAGGCCGGTCGACGTCACACAGGATGGAAGGACGCCTATCTTCGCGGCGCGAGCTGTGCCGATGTTCACTCCAATTGCTGAAGTTCCTGACAGCTATGGCTTTCGAGGGGACATTGTGTTGTACCACATATCTTCCCTCAGGAGTACCTCTTCAGGTAAATAAAGCAAGGCAGTCACTTGAGTCACATCAGTAGTATGTGACGACGACCGGGTGTGTTCTGTTCTTGTCGACCCATACTGACACACTCTCGGCCAAGTGTTCACTTCGGCCCGGTGATGGCTAGGTGGTGTAAGTGACTGTGGAGGTACAAGTGGTTACGGGGCATAAGTGGACGTGTGGGTCGCATCACAATAGATATATAATGGCTATTATAACACCCTTTGTGCAAATCCTGAAGAAGACGTGGAAGAAGAAAGTAACAATCCAGGAATCGTTGATTAGGTTCTGTTTCAATTTACCAAGACTAACATGTTTTCTAATGTGCATGTAAAATTATAGCAAAGTAGTTATCCCTTCAATGTAATTTTGTGCATTAATAAAACAAAAATTATGTCATTTTGTATGATTAGTAAAAATCATTTTTGGTTCAAAAATGTCTTTATTATCGGAGGAAGGCAGTGCTAACCCACAACAAATGTGAATATCATACTAAATTATGAATATTTATAGACTAAACATTTCTGCTTCAACAAGTTACTGTGGTTGCAATTTGTGTAAACAATCCTTTAATATAATATGTAATGGTATTTTACACAAACCCATTTTACAGATTAAGAAAAGACTTACATATTTATTATCTCCGACAGATGCCTACATGGGTTAGCACTTTCTTACCCGGAGCCCTTTTAAGTAAATGGAAAGATTATTCAGATACAGTTATTGCTTTTATTTCCCTTGGAAACGACTTAATTTCTTGAGGTCTGTTACTTACCACATTACTCTGGTAAAAATTTCATTGTAAATTGTTTAGCTAGAAATTTTTTTTCAGACACTTTTGATATCACATTTTTCATCGTGATCTCGGTATCCATACACAATTTGGATATTCAAAGGAACCGGATAATTTTTAAATTTTTAAATTGATTTTGAAAAAATATATTATCCGTAACCTTCATAAACTTCAGAACAATTTGACCATGTATGAAGACATTTTTTTTCTGAAATAATTTTTTTTATCAATTGCCATCCGATTTAAAGCAGCTATTTCGTGCTTGTGATAATACCTTCTAAAGAAAGCTTAAATATATTCTACAGAAGCACACTCTTTATACCAGTAATAAATATTTTAGTGAAATTGTTAAGTATGGAAAATAGTTATAAACTATAATTACATTGTAATTTATATGCTAATTCTTAAATTATATAAATATGTCAACATTGTATTAGAAAATTTAAGTTCAATAGGCTTTTTAATGAGTTTTGAATTTGTATGTATATGATATGAAGATGTGTTAATTGTCAAAATTGAATGACATATCAACATTGTAATATAACATTTTNATTTGTATGTATATGATATGAAGATGTGTTAATTGTCAAAATTGAATGACATATCAACATTGTAATATAACATTTTTAATTCTTTAATATTTTTAATTGAGCTTCAGAAATCGCATGTATTGGTTATGCATATTAACATTGTTATAGANTTTTTAATTCTTTAATATTTTTAATTGAGCTTCAGAAATCGCATGTATTGGTTATGCATATTAACATTGTTATAGAAAACTTTTGTATTCAATACTTTCAATTGTATTTTGTCTGACATGTTGTATTATTGTATGCATTCTGTGTATGTATATTTCCTGACATAACCGACATTGTATTTATTCTTAAAATGGGTGTAAAATGAATTAAAAAAAATAGAGTCCCATCAAATACAAGAATATTGTTCGAATAATACCAAATTATTGAGCCAATAACATGAAATTTTGTCACTTTGATAACAGCCTGATAAAAAAAATGTAGCCAAAACTTAGCCTGATTCCAGTAACACATTTTTGTAATTTACTAAAACATGTATTTTTAATTGCTATAAATTAAATACATATAAATATTTATGTCTATTAAAAAAAGTTTACCTTTGTTAAGATATAGTTAATTTAATTCCAGTATGCTTAATATAATATTTAATAATTTAAATTATTGATAACTATCTTTAAGGTTAAATGAAATTTTTCGAACTGAGGGAAAATTTAAATACAACTTGATATGCCCACATTTCTTTTAATGGTTAATAATTAAACATTGGTATTTGCTATATATTTAATGTGTTGGGTTTGCATTGTATTTGTTATATTTATTTATGGTGTGATGTGTGGTATTTAATCTAGTAACAGAAAAGTGATATCAGAGTGTTATGTGAGTATACTAAACAAATTTATGTTAAAATGAGAATTTTTCTAAATTTGTTGGGAAATGAGTAAGTGGGTTAAAATATAGATAGTGTTTGGAAAACTGAACACAAAAAAATATAGAAACCATAAAATAATTGTAAATTTATCATATATGTACTGAAAAATATAATAATGCCACGAATAATATAATAGCAATAAAAATTTATATGTGAACATTATATACTGGAGAGCCAAAAAAAACTGGTATAGGCATGCAAATGCAAATAACAGAGGTATGGAATCAATCAGAGTAACGCGATGCGGGAGGCAGTGCCTATATAAGACAACAAGTGTCTGGCAAAGTTGATAGAACGATTACTGCTGCTACAATAGCAGGTTATCAAGATTTAAGTGATTTTAAATGTGGTGTTATAGTCGGCGCATGAGATATGGGACATAGCATCTCTTAGGTAGCGATAAAATTTGGATTTTCGCATACGAACATTTCAGGAGTGTACCATGAATATCGGGAATCCGATAAAACATAAAATCTTCTACATCGCTGCGGCCGAAAAAAGATCGTGAACCAACGGGATAAACGACAATTGATGAGAATCATTTAACGTGACAGACGTGCAACCCTTTCTCAAATTGGCGCAGATTTCAATGCTGGGGCATCAACAAGTGTCAGTGTGCGAACTATTCAACAGACAATAATTGATATGGGCTTTACGGAGCCGAAAGCCCAATTGTGTACCGGTGTTGACTCCACGACACAAAGCTTTACGCCTCGCCTGGGCTAGCNTTTACGGAGCCGAAAGCCCAATTGTGTACCGGTGTTGACTCCACGACACAAAGCTTTACGCCTCGCCTGGGCTAGCTAACACCGCCATTGGACTGTTCATGACTGGACACACGTTGCCTGGTCTGACGAGTCTCGTTTCCAATTGTATCAGGNTAACACCGCCATTGGACTGTTCATGACTGGACACACGTTGCCTGGTCTGACGAGTCTCGTTTCCAATTGTATCAGGTGGATGGACGCTTACGGGTATGGAGACATCCTCATGAATCCATGGACACTACATATCAACAGAGAACTGTTCAAGCTGGTGGAGGCTCTGCCATCGTATGGGGTGTGTACAGTTGGTGTGAAATGGGACCCCTGATACATCTAGATACGACTCTGACAGGTGACATATACATAAGAATCCTGTCCGATCACCTGCACCCATTCATGTCCATTGTGCATTCCAGCAGGACAATGCGACACCCCACACATCGAGAGTTGCTACTGAGTGGCTCCAGGAACATTCTTCTGACTTTGGACAATTCCATTGGCCACCTAAATCACCAGAAATGAAAATTATTGAGCATATCTGGGATGCCTTGCAACGTGCTGTTCAGAATATAGCTCCATCCCCTCGCAGTCCTATGGATTTGTGGACTGCCCTGCAAGATTCATCCACACTTAACGGAGGACGTATGGAAGTCTGTAATCAGCTGTCCATGCCACGTCGTCTTGTGGCACTTCTGCGGGCTTGCGGGGCCCTACACGATATTAGGCAGGTGTGCCTGTTTTTTTTTGGCCCTTCAGTGTATATGCCAGGACACAATCTATTAACATAATGATTATTTTCACTTACAATTTCCAGCAATGGAATGTGAAAGAAATGTCTGTAGTGTTTCACTATTCTTGAGTAATATAAAATCAGTGTATTCACTAACTAATAATTGATAAAGCTCCGGCTAGCCTAAAACGATACTTACAGTCCATACCATATAGATATTCATCTCATTATTTTTAATTATATTAATCTTCCCGAAGCAGCTATTAACTTTTCTTTTAAACATTATTTTTAGAAGATAGAGCCTACAAGTTCTTATTAAGATTTGACGATTATGTGTATACCAACATTGAAGTTATATACAAGTTATATAACTTGAAAAATTTGTCAAGTGAATCTAATTTTGTGCAAAGTAACACATGCTTATGATTCTAGTTGTATTTTTTTATTCGTACTAATATATTTTATGGAAAAAGTATTATGAAAACTATTTTAGGCTTAAGAGGCTTGTTGCAGTAGTATATACGTTTTGGTGGCATCCCTATTATTTGAAAATGTTTGTCCATTTCGTTGGTTTAGTGTCTTTGATCTCGGTTCTTAAGTAATTCTTTAAAAGCATTAAAAGAACATTAAAAGTTTTTAATATATTTATTGTACAACTTACACATGTTTATGTATTTAACGTGTACCCATACTTGTATGTACATAACTAGCACGTGTAATAAGATTTTGAAAGCTTCGTTGCAAAACTTCTTACCCCAAATTAATTGTGAAAATCTTAAAAGGCCCCAAGAAATACTATTAGAAACTCGTGGCGTCAAATTTTTTTTTTAACATTTGTTTTTACACATTTTCAAGGATAGTTACAGCTTAAATGAATTTACCGTTTACAAATGTTAAACAATCTTGCATTATAATTTAGCTATTAATGCCGCCCTGCCGGGAGAACACGAATTTCCTCTTGAAAAATAAAAATAAAAATTGTATTGCAAAAAGAATTAGCTTTATCATACACTATTATATATTTCTGCAAATGAATTTTTTTGAGATATAAATTGTTTAGTAACTGTTCGGTAAATGGTTGCCTAATAGATTTTATGCAGCATTTTTGGTAGCAAATAATCGTTTAAAACACGAAATTTAGCCAGATTAAAGGCACTTACACAATAGAAATCTTTAGCATTTGACTTTACACTTCCTTTCATTTGACGTAATCACAAATGCAATCGCAATATCAAAGTTCTAACAGTTGAAAATCGGTTATGCGAGCTTTGTATAAATTATATCTTGTTATACAAATCATTATAATATTACCCAGGAATGTATTTTAAATAATTTTTTTTAAATAGTCTTCAAATTTATATTAACAGGCTATTTCAAAACAAAAACTCTCTTGTTTACTAATTCAACAATTTATAATTTATATTTTGACCCTTCGCATTATATTCGTTGGCCGTTTATTTAATTTAGACGAGCTGGGTTTAATATACAGAAATGATGATCGCCCTGATGAAGGAGCCTATTCTATAAAGAAAACAAGGTAATTTATTTGTTAATCTTAATAGTTTTTAGTCAGAGAGACACACACAACACACGTTTTTACATTGTTAAAAACTGACCATAGCACAGAGGATACAAAACAAGGAGGTAACTATGTATAATCGATTTTACAACGTTTAGTTATCAAAACTTATCCAAATGTCAGAATTATATTTCTTTCAATAATTCAACACACCCCTGTAATTTTTGCATTTAACATACTTACATTTCTCATTACTTCAATATTAGAAAACTATGATAACAACATTTATAAATGTAGATAATTCCTTAGACTGTCAGCAAAAATCACTGTTCTAAAGCACTGATTACATNTGATAACAACATTTATAAATGTAGATAATTCCTTAGACTGTCAGCAAAAATCACTGTTCTAAAGCACTGATTACATCTAAATCAGTTTTACACATTTAACAAGTTTTAGTCAATCAATTTCTTTTGAAAAAGTACAAATTTACATCCAGGTTCACCAAATCAATTGTGTAGACCGATTTGTATTTCAGTGGGACAGTGAGATAACTTCATCAAACTTTCTACATATTTTTCATGTAAAAAATCTATAAACTGTAGATATACAAAAGAAAACGCTAAGTAATGTGGTCATTCAATTAGTTTGATGGCACTTAAGATGTCAATCAGCATCTCAACTTCGATGGCCTTCTGGGTGAGTTCTTCAATTNTTCAATTAGTTTGATGGCACTTAAGATGTCAATCAGCATCTCAACTTCGATGGCCTTCTGGGTGAGTTCTTCAATTAACGCTTTGATGTAGATCACCTCTTTGCAGCTTTCTGCAGCTGCGATGAATTCAGCTTCCGTGCTGCTGTCTGCTGTCGTGGGTTGCTTTCTTGATCTCCAGCTGATGGGTCCGCCGCAGTAATACATCACGAAACCAGATGTACTTTTAGTAGTTGCAGGGTCGCCAGCATGATCAGCGTCGCAATACAACTTCAGTTCTTCAGAACCGTCAGATTTATAAGATATTCCCTTGTCTAGACTGCCTTTGAGATACCGCATGATGCGTTTTAGGTTGATCACATCATGTTCGTCCGGATTTTCCATTTGTTGACTGCAATATCCCACAGTGAAACTTATATCGGGTCTGGTATTAGTAGAGAGGTACAACAAGCTTCCCACTGCTTCGCGAAACGGGAAATTTGGNGAAACTTATATCGGGTCTGGTATTAGTAGAGAGGTACAACAAGCTTCCCACTGCTTCGCGAAACGGGAAATTTGGTCGTTTGTTTCGCTTTTTTAAATCAGCAGGTATGTACGCAGTGTTTAGCTTCTGACATGTTGAACTTTTTTAGAACACTTCTTATGAACGATTTCTGGGTGACTTTGACGGCTTCATTTGATTTTTCCAACTCCATACCAAGATAGGAAGTGGGGTTGTTCAAGATGGTTATTTCAAATTCTTTTTCAAGATTTTTTAACAGTTTGTTCATTTTCTTTTCATCCTTTCCAAGTAAAAGTCCGTAATCAACGTGAATCGCCAGGATCAGTGATCTATCCTGGTTCACAAAAAGGCAGTAGTCTGTTCTTAGTGGGTCAAGACCTTGTTGCTTAAGAAAAGTCACCAGTCGTTTTTGCCAACTAGCTGGGGCTTGGCGTAAGCCATATAAAGCTTTGTTGAGTTTATAAATTTTGCCGCTATGTTTGCCATAGCGTTCTGGCAAAGACATATAAATATCTTCCTCAATCAAACTGTGAAGAAAGGCACTCTTCACATCAAGTCTTCATTTTCAAGTTGTGTTTGGCTGCATTGGCAAACAGAACATGGAGGGCATCACTGCCAACTACAGCACTGTAGGTTTCGTTGAAATCTATGCCAAATCGCTGCTGGCATCCCCGTACAACAAGCCGTGCTTTATACCTGCCATCATCTTTCTCTCGAAATACTCACCGACTGCTTAGTACCCTTTTTTAAAAACCCCTGTTTTGTCAATAATGCTCCAAGTTTTATTTTTCTTAAGCGAGTCTTTTTCTTCTTGAATCGCAGCAAGCCATTTGTTTTTGTCAGAGCCATTTACAGCGTCAGTGTATGAGAGTAGAGCTGACTCATCCATAGTGTCATCGGTATCATAATCCAGAATGTAGTCTTTAAATTTTGTTGGGGCTTGAGCTTTCCGTATAGATCTTCTTATTCCAGAAGATTGTTGTACTGGATCATTATTTGCGTAATTGTGCTCTTGAGCATCTTCGGAGTCTTGGGTGTAATTGGGTTGTGACTCATCATCAGCGCCTGAGTCATTGTCTTCTTCTTCCGAATAGATTTCACTGCTAGAATCGTGTTCGGAGCTGATTTCACTTTCACTATATTCTTTTTGGTTGTTGTTGTTTAAGAAGACAAACTGGAAATTTCTTTTGGGTGTATTATGATTTTCTCCGGTGAAATTTACATCTATTGATGTGATGATTTTACGATTATTTTTGTCGTACAGTCGGTAGCCCATGGTGGTGTAACCGACAAAAATGTACTCATCACCTCTTTGATCAAGTTTTTTCAAGTGACCCTTTTTGTGGACAGAAGCACGAGATCCGAAAATCTGTAGATTTTTTAAGTTTGTTAACACACCATTCCACATTTCGTATGGAGTCTTGTCAGATAGTGCTACAGTCGGGCTGCGGTTCAAGAGATACGTGCTTACGTAGAGAGCTTCGCCCCAAAATTCATTACGGAGACCTGAGTCAAAAATTAGCCCGCACACTTTTTCCATCAGGCTTCTCATTAGGCATTCACTTTTTCCATTCAGTTCTGGAACATACGGTGGGGAATAGTCAAATTTTGTTCCTTTTTTCTTAGCTCATTCCTTTAAATCACTTGACGAATTTTCTCCCGCGTTGTCACAGCGCAGCATGTGGACTTTTGAGTTCCATTTTGTTTCAAACTCAGCTACGATGCTTTTTAGTTCTTGATCAAGTTCTGACTTGTGCTACAGTAGAGCCACAACAGAATAATGAGTGTAATCATCAAGAACAGCAAGGAAATATGACTTGTTGTCCCACGTTTCTTCTATTGGCNATAATGAGTGTAATCATCAAGAACAGCAAGGAAATATGACTTGTTGTCCCACGTTTCTTCTATTGGCCCACATAGAACAAAATGAAGAATTTCAAGTGGTCTCTTGGCGGTTTTACGAGCATTTTTTAATGGAAGACGGGTTTGTTTTGAGTNGAATTTCAAGTGGTCTCTTGGCGGTTTTACGAGCATTTTTTAATGGAAGACGGGTTTGTTTTGAGTTTGAGCAAACTTCACATACTCTCTTCTTATCAGGCATTTTCAGTGTTTCCATTCCCTCACTAATTTCCTTCAATTTTGTAATGTTCGCGAAACCCAGATGTGCAAGCTTACGGTGCCACTCTACAGCGCGCTCCTCATTGTGTTTAGCAAGAAATGCAGAATTTTCTTTGTCGTGGATGAGTTTTATTTCAAAAAGGTTGGTCATGTTTTTGTATCCGTGCACCTCGAAATTATCCTTTAGTATCATTACTTTGTTCTTTTTAAAATTGACTAGTCCACCTGACTCAATAATTATATTCACCGAAAGAAGGTTGGTAGAAAGTTCGGGAACATAGAGTACATCTCTCAAAGTACAGTTTTCTAAGCTGATGTCGCCCTTTTTAATGGCGACCATCTTGATTCCATCCTTGGCAGTACTTATCTCAGAATTTATTTTTACTACATTGGTCAGGTAGTCATCATTATTGCACATGTGACTGGAGCTTCTGGAGTCAACTGTCCATGTATGATTGTCTTTGGTGGTATCATCTTCATGAACTAAAAAAGCTACCCTTTTACCAGTTTTTAGTTGTTTCATCTTGTCCGTACTATTTGTGCGCTTGAACCTGTAATTGTTACTTTCTTTGTTATTGGGATTGTGATAACAGAAATAATATATTTGGNACTATTTGTGCGCTTGAACCTGTAATTGTTACTTTCTTTGTTATTGGGATTGTGATAACAGAAATAATATATTTGGATTTCTGCTTTTTTTAACGCACCAAAGTGTATAAATGAGCAGATTTGTAAAATGTTTATTTTTCTAATAACTTCACAGTTTAACTAGACTGACCCATGAATAACGTGATGAAGCNGCAGATTTGTAAAATGTTTATTTTTCTAATAACTTCACAGTTTAACTAGACTGACCCATGAATAACGTGATGAAGCAATGGCAATGTTAATTTTACATGTTATGGAATAATACACGAGATGCATACAAGTAGAGACTAGGCAGGGTTTTCATAATTGCTCATTTTACCATAAATATCCTGTATCTCTGATAATCATTGTACAGACACGATATTAACGCTAATAATTTATGATGATATTCGTCACTGAACAATTAAAGTTGGCGCTATAATTTCCAAATATAAAGTATATATACTTTATTCACTCAAAGACCCAATAAAGTTGATGGCTGTTATGAGGTTAGTGCTGCAGTATGCTTTGTGTTGCAGGAATGCAAATATTCTGCCTTGGAGACGAGTTGCTCATCAGGATCACAGCGAACTGAAGTAGAGTATTGCAGTGAAGAAAGTGACAGAGTGAAGAGTGATAGTGAAGATGACAACATTGCAGAAGCTACTTTGTCTGCTAGTGTCTTGGAGTGCAAGTCTTGTGGTGTAGTTTCCACAGATTGCGAGTGCTGGCAATGTAGTGAAGTTGTGTGCTTGCCTGGCAAGTGTGAAGATAATACATCAGTTCCTACTACACAAAGACTTCATGTTGTTCCTTCATTGACTCACCAGTGCAGTAACAACTATACTTGTAATTACTGTGGAAAATCCTTCGGTTTAAAAAGTGCTCTTGTTGTGCATATTAGAACTCACTCTGGGGAGTGTCCCTTTAACTGTAAACTGTGTAGTAAGTCATTTAGTCACAAAAGTTATCTTATTAAGCACAGCAGAACTCATTCTGGGGAGCAGCCCTTTAGCTGTAAAATGTGTAGTAAATCATTTAGTCAGAAAATTCACCTTATTATTCACAGCAGGATNGGGAGCAGCCCTTTAGCTGTAAAATGTGTAGTAAATCATTTAGTCAGAAAATTCACCTTATTATTCACAGCAGGATACACTCTGGGGAGCACCCATATAGCTGTAAACTGTGTAGTAAGTCTTTTAGTCACAAAAGTTCTCTTCTTAGGCACAGCAGTACTCACTCTGGGGAGCGACCATATGGCTGTGAAGTGTGTGGTAAATCATTTAGTCATAAATGTCACCTTATTATTCACAGCAGGATTCACTCTGGGGAGCACCCCTTTAGCTGTAAACTGTGTAGTAAGTCATTTAGTCACAAAAGTTCTCTTATTACGCACAGCAGGATTCACTCTGGGGAGCGACCTTATAGCTGTAAACTGTGTACTAATTCATTTAGTCACAAAAGTTCTCTTATTAGTCACAGTAGGATTCACTCTGGAGACTGCCCATATAGCTGTAACCTGTGTAGTAAGTCATTTAGTCACAAAAGTTATCTTACTATTCACAGCAGGATTCACTCTGGGGAGCAACCCTTTAACTGTAAACTGTGTAGTAAATCATTTAGTCACAAAATTTCTCTTATTAAGCACAGCAGAACTCATTCTGGGGAGCGACCCTTTAGCTGTAAACTGTGTAGTAAATCATTTAGTCAGAAAGTTCACATTATTCACAGCAGGATTCACTCTGGGGAGCGTCCATACAGCTGTAAACTGTGTAGTAAGTCTTTTAGTCACAAAAGTTCTCTTCTTAGGCACAGCAGTACTCACTCTGGGGAGCGACCATATGGCTGTGAAGTGTGTGGTAAATCATTTAGTCATAAATGTCACCTTATTATTCACAGCAGGATTCACTCTGGGGAGCGTCTCTTTAGCTGTAAACTGTGTAGTAAGTCATTTAGTCACAAAAGTTCTCTTATTAAGCACAGCAGGATTCACTCTGGGGAGCGACCTTATAGCTGTAAACTGTGTAGTAATTCATTTAGTTACAAAAGTTCTCTTATAAGTCACAGTAGGATTCACTCTGGAGACCATCCATATAGCTGTAACCTGTGTAGTAAGTCATTTAGTCAAAAAAGTTCTCTTACTATTCACAGCAAGATTCACTCTGGGGAGCAACCCTTTAACTGTAAACTGTGTAGTAAATCATTTAGTCACAAAAGTTCTCTTATTAAGCACAGCAGAACTCATTCTGGGGAGCGACCCTTTAGCTGTAAACTGTGTAGTAAATAATTTAGTCAGAAAGTTCACCTTATTATTCACAGCAGGATTCACTCTGGGGGGAGTCCATACAGCTGTAAACTGTGTAGTAAGTCTTTTAGTCACAACAGGTCTCTTCTTAGGCACAGCAGTACTCACTCTGGTGGAGCTTCCCTTTAGCGATAAACTGTGTAGTTAATCATTTAGTCATAAAAGTCACCTTAATTATTCACAGCATGATTCACTCTGGGGAGCGTCCATATAGCTGTAAACTGTGTAGTAAGTCTTTTAGTCACAAAAGTTCTCTTATTAAGCACAGCAGAACTCATTCTGGGGAGCGACCCTTTAGCTGTAAACTGTGTAGTAAATAATTTAGTCAGAAAGTTCACCTTATTATTCACAGCAGGATTCACTCTGGGGGGAGTCCATACAGCTGTAAACTGTGTAGTAAGTCTTTTAGTCACAACAGGTCTCTTCTTAGGCACAGCAGTACTCACTCTGGTGGAGCTTCCCTTTAGCGATAAACTGTGTAGTTAATCATTTAGTCATAAAAGTCACCTTAATTATTCACAGCATGATTCACTCTGGGGAGCGTCCATATAGCTGTAACCTGTGTAGTAAGTCATTTAGTCACAAAAGTTCTCTTATTAAGCACAGCAGGATTCACTCTGGGGGAGCGTCCCTTTAGCTGTGAAGTCTGTGCTAAATCATTTACTGATAGGGTTAATATTATTAGGCACTTCAGAACTCACTCTGTTTAGTGCCTGTTTATCTGTAAATTAAATACATAATTATGCTGTGGACTGGTCTTTCAGTTGAAATTTGAATGTGGGAAAATAGTTTTAGAAATTCTGATATGCTTGTTCCCTTCATTTTAAATACAACAAGATTTAGTGTAAAACACAGGCAGTGGTGCTTTAAACATGGACGTGCAAGCAGCATGTTTCTTCAGTACAGCCAGGATTGTTCTTGTGTTTGTGAGGTTGAGTGTTCCACTTGAAGTGACGGTGGCCTGTGTCAGCCTCTCTCACTGCAGTGTTGCCAACAGTGGGAATTGGAATATGGTTATATAATGTTTGTATATTTCATATATTGTAAAAAAAAAAGTTGTTCAGATGTTGTATTTATGAATATTTGTATCAGTTTGCAAGGAACAGTTCAGTTGAAATTAAATTTTATTTCAGTAGCATCTTATTATTTGTTGTTCAGTACTCAGTTTCTCTGGTTTTCTTCTGACTTCCTATTACAGAGGATTTGTTTCCCTCATTTATATACAGGATGTGGCCGAATTCATCATATGAAGTTTATGAGGTGATTCCCTGTGCAAAATCAAGTGGGAAGTATATGGGACATCCACTATCTAATGGAGACATAAGTTTTAGAAAATTGAATTNTCCTGTGCAAAATCAAGTGGGAAGTATATGGGACATCCA
Organism: Clitarchus hookeri; assembly: GCA_002778355.1. Taxonomy (NCBI): domain Eukaryota; kingdom Metazoa; phylum Arthropoda; class Insecta; order Phasmatodea; family Phasmatidae; genus Clitarchus; species Clitarchus hookeri. Next base: position 15,622 of record NQII01009279.1, on the reverse strand, counting down.
CTATCTAATGGAGACATAAGTTTTAGAAAATTGAATTTTTAAACTGTATTTTAGCAAAATATCAGAAAATTAATTTAAATAGCAATTATCTAAACATTGTTTTTTGCTACCAGGATCTTCAATCGAAAATCAAACTTTTATTACAGAAGAAACTTATTAAAACAACCACTTATGGTTTCCAGAACTGAGGTCGTTAAGATACTTCGGTCGCTACAGATATTTTGGCAAATTTTGGATTAATATTGACCCACTCCCAACCCCTATACATCAGATTTTGCCTTTCTTTGCAGGAAGTGCGTGTTAAGTGTTCTGTAGCATAATTATTAAAATTTTCTTTTATTAAATATAAATTTATTTTAATAAGTAGTCTTGTAAAAAACAATATATCCTAAAGGCGTATATTTAGCCTTTCCTTGTCTCCCAAAATGTTACAAACAAAGATCATCACAAGGTTTTCCCAAGCATTGTAAGTCCATGTTCAATTGTCTCTGGTATACAATCATGTTTTTTGCATGGAATATTAATTTTGTTCGGTTTTCAAACTTTTTATGAATAAAATGATACCTCACGTGTGTACTTGATCTTCCTTTCTCATTATAAATGTTTAAATAACGCACAGTAACCAATTGCAGAGTTAATTTTCAGTACAGGAAAATCTGAGTATTTGTTACTGAAATATTAAATTATTTCAATACAAAATTGTCTTCTGAATAAACTAATATCCTAGAAGGGCGTATACAAAACATCTTTGTTGCCAAATAATGGGCAAGTACCGAGCACCTGTAACTCACAGCTAGGGCCAAGTTTGAGTTTTTAATCACTGAATGTTATATAAAATAAATTTTAATGTGTGTATTTATTTACCTTTGTCTTAATAATAACAAGTTTTTAAAATATAATTTTATTATTTACTTGAAAGTGTGATGTACTGGTCAACAATATCTGATTGCCATGAAGTAACATTGCTAATATAGACAGAGAGTTTCTTCGCATGCGCTGGCCGAAGGAGAGGAGGACAGTTGCCGCCAGCTAACGGCATGTGTGATCAATAACCTACCAGGCGCCTACAGACCACACCCATGGACTGGTTGCCNGCTAACGGCATGTGTGATCAATAACCTACCAGGCGCCTACAGACCACACCCATGGACTGGTTGCCTCCCCTCCCCCCCTTCGCCCCCACATCTCCTACCACAGCTGACTTCACACGCCATCAGTACTGCTCTCCCGGTGCATACTGCAGTGGACATTGTGATACGTCAGCACGTAGTGTTACCATCTTAATACTATAAACAAATGCGATTTTAGCTCTACTCTGCTGAAATCAAATGCATACGTCGCCTCAAAATATTTCATTATGCAAAATATTTTTGTTAATTTTTGTAGTACTGTATGAAGTACAGGAGATGGACAAAATAATATGAACATCTGACATATACACTATATTTATTTATTAACAGGGTGTGTGTATAGGTACATTATCATCTTGGAATATGGCAGTGTTTGGCAGTAATATGCTAGTCATAGTAAGAACTTCATCATTGAGGATGTCGAGATATTCAATCACAGTAATCCGACCAATGATGTGAATAAGAGGACCAGCTGAATACCACGATATAGCCGCCAAAATCATAACAGAACCTCCCCCATGCTTGACTGTACGAAGCAGGCAGTCCGTACCATAGGCTTCTTTTGGGGTTTTCCATACATAAACCCGGCCGTTTGTAGGAAACAATGTAAACGATGATTCATCGGATCATACCACATTCTTCCAATNCCCGGCCGTTTGTAGGAAACAATGTAAACGATGATTCATCGGATCATACCACATTCTTCCAATCATCAAGTGTCCAAGTTTTATGATCGTGGCACCACTTCTTTCGCAGCTTAGCATTGGCTTCCGTTATAAAGGGTTTCGCAATTACAGCCCTTCCATGAATGCTAGCTTTGTGGAACTCCCGCCGTACTGTTTTTGTCGAAACAGTATTACTCAAGTGAGTGTTTAGTTCTGCTGTCACTTTTGCTGTGGTATTTTTATGTTGTCTGGCCACAATTCTTTTTAATGTCCGACAGTCTCTGTCAGTTAACTTTGGGTTTCGCCCACTATTCCTCTTTGCCGATGATGTTTTACCATGTTTCATGTATGCTGTCATTACCGTGGATACTGTCGCTCGTGAAACGTTAAACAATTCAGCTGTTTTCGTCACAGACGCTCTCGCTAACCGAGCACCAACGATTTGCCCTCTTTCGAAGTCTGAGAGACCACACATTTCGCTGATTGCTTGTTTTAACCGTCGCAGAACGAAGCGTATAATATACTGAAATATAACCTACAAGACTTGGCACAGGAACTGTGCAATACATACGTGTCGCATTATTTACACGGAAGCAGTGTTGCCAACGTGCAACAAAATGTATTAAATTGCATGTTGTTAATATTATTTTGTCCATCCCCTGTATATGTTGTTAAAACAAAGTGTTCTATCAAATGTGTTATTCACCATAAGTGATTACATGATGCTAAGTATTTACTGAGAAACACACATCAGAGCAGTGTAGTTAATGTAAACATTAAATGAAATAGTGTGGCAATGTTTATATTAACATGAGGCAGTATGATATGCAAATGGAAGAAACAAGAATCTACAAAGGGCTTTCAAAAGTGCTCACTTTACCATAAACAGTCTACGTATAGTGCAACAAGCTGGCTCTCTTTCCACTCATTTTAACAGAATTGCACAACCATATGAAAGGTGTTAGCTGTCAACAATTATTCACAAAATTAATCGGAAAATATTACCAAATAAAAAATTAAGTGTAATAAGTTTTCAACAACCAGTAATAAAAAACCAAGAGAAATCAGGGTTGTAATAACACAAGTAAAGTGCGAAGGCATGCCAGCGAGAGCACAATGGCAGGATAAACATGTGAAGGTAGTCGTGTGCAGAAACATTTGACTGGCCGAGGGGAGTGCCATTGCAGTGGAGAGGTGGAGTCAATGGGTATTGACTAGCGCTGGCAGCCTAGGGAGGGTGGTATCTACTTTAGTAATGTGCTACATCCAATACAGTGCTCACCAAGAGAAACACAACATGTAATCATCAGAATAAATGCAACAAATTAAATTTTTGTAGATTTTCGTCAAATTTTTTACACATATTTTCTACGGCTCTAAAAACAAGTTGTTATAGAAAGATGTGCACAGGAAATGGGGTCTACAATATAGGTATGTTCTATCAACAGCTTTGACCATAATGAAAATAACAGTGGTGGGAACCCTCTTATTGCATACATCATTTTTACAGTCATGGAGTATGAATGTTTGATGCAAGTTTATTAAGTAGTGTGTCCAAATCAACAGTAATTAGGGAGAGTTCGCTCCTTATAACTTAAAACAATGTTTAGAGAATTGTAATTTAATTTCACTTTCTATCCGGTATTTCTCAAAAATATAGTTCAAAACTATATTTTCAAACGCTTATTTCTCCCTTATTATTCACTTTAGGTTGAAAGTGTTTAATGTGTTTCCAACTTGATTTTGTAGAAGATAATCACCTCACAAAGTTTTTCCGTAGAATTCTGCTTCCATCTGTATATAAAAGCAAAGTTTAATATATCAGATAGTAATACATTCAAACCCCCTGTTTGCACTTTTTAAGGGAACAAAAGAAAAAAGTGTAAATTGCGAGGAAAGTTGCTATTATTGATTTTTGCTAGTATATACAAAATACTTTGCATTAGCCACAAATGAGAATTCATTATTGGTTATAAAAACCACATTTATAACTGGTACATTGCACATGCGTGTCAAACTTTATTATTGTTTTTAATTTCTCTTCAACCAACAACGTAGTTCGTATCACGTTACACTTTTCCATGTTATACATATTCACTGGCCACCGAACATAATCAGATAAGANAGTTCGTATCACGTTACACTTTTCCATGTTATACATATTCACTGGCCACCGAACATAATCAGATAAGAAACTTAAACAACACACATTTATTCACACCTATCCTACTCTAACCGGATGCACGACGCATGAGCAAAAAATGCAATACATAAAGATATGCGCTGACGCCAAGATGGTGTTCTGCGTTGGAAAATTACGTGTGTACAATTGATAATTGATGTTCATCATTTTGCGCTTTTTGCTTGCAGCAATCTCTATGATGCCACTGTGTTAAAAAAAAAAACCCCGATTTTCTATCGTAACAAAACACGATTTGTAAAGTTTTCCGTGTTACAAATCCATGACAAAGAAATATTGTGTCCATCTCAGGTGTTTGTAAACGTATATGGCAGGCTATACGTTTATCAGAAGGTGTAGTTTTAGGGAATGTGAAACACTGAAATTAATGTAGAATAAACAGTACCAAAATAAATAAGTGTTAATTGCAAGTATACATAAATGGCGGGAATGTAAATATGAAGTCTCACTGTAAAACTCTATAATAGATGTAGTGATACATAAGAGTAATACACATGATCATAAAACACAGGGCGGCGAGCAACCGGGAAAACTGGGGAAAGTCAGTAAATTTGATACATCTGGAAAAATCAGGGAATATTTTGTGAAAGTCTGGAATTGTAAAACCTCCATTTAACAAAAAATTTTTGCTATCTCATTTTAATGTTAAATATTCTCTGTTGTTTGTTTTGATGCACCCAACACATTCACCTGTGTATAGCCAACAGCGCTCTCCCTCTCCCCACACCAATATAAAAATAACGTCCTTGAAAACAGGGAACCGGGATTACGTGGGTTGGACAGTACATGAGTCGTTTTTACACACTGCTGTGGTAGCATGGTGTCATATCTCTCCTTATGCATACTGTCGCTGCATCTTGAGCGTTTGTTCTTAAACAGAAAATGCATCTGAGCAAATACGAACGGAAAATGCATCGGAGCAAATACGGAAAACAGAAAAGGTTTTTTTAGTCACAATAGTTTGAAACTTACTATAGGAAAAATGAAGAGGGTAGTAAGGTGTTTAGAGAAATATGTGTAAAGTTTATAGATATACTTAACATGCCATTACCCAAGCCTACTTATTCAAAGTAAGGGAGTACTTAACATATGCCAGTTTAATTTAGGGGCAAATAGTAGAGATTATTCACGGAAACTAAGCTGGAAGTAGAAAACAGGATACTGCTTACTCAGATAATTCAAAATTCTATGTAAATCGAAGTTGTTAATAGCCCCTAAACAAATGAATATGATTCTACATGCTTTAGAGTTTTAGTAATTCTGCACAATATGTAATTGAAAGTAAAATTCCCATAAAGCATGTGTAAAATTCAAATATAATGCTGCTGTAATTAATTTCTTGTGTAACAAAATGAGCACAGTGAACGCCAGTTCTATGCGCACGCATCAGGCGGCGAGGCAGCCTTGCCTATAGGCTGTTCACGGTAAAGTGAGCACATTTCTGCCCTAGTTAATGTTTTCCTATCTGCCATTTATTATCATTCTTCCACTTCATAAAATAAATATTGCCAAGTAAGTAATAAGCACAGTGTTTATATTTCACTGGACTCGAAAGTTAACATCTAAAGCTTCAATAAAATATATTTATTGATTATTTTTCCAAATGAAAGTGCTTCGAAAGTGTTCACTTGACCTAGAATAGAATATAATAATACGTACATCTGTCAGTAGTGGCCTAGTGGGCCGCAGACGGCACGGAACAAGCAACTGAGTGGTCATCTGCCAAGTCCGCAGATAAAGAACTCCCTCCATCTTTCTTTTTTTTGTCGTCATTTATCCCTTTATATTTTCTAAGCACAACCTTTACATTTCTGGGAGAAAGGAAAGAAAGATAGCTATAGAATTTCTTGTAAAAAATTATTTTTTCTGGTGCTTCAATTTTTCTTTTTGTATTTTATATTTAATATAAAGTAAGTGCAAGGAACAGAAAGTACAATGCATAATTTGATACAGCAAATTTTAAATAGTTCAGGAAATTTGTAGAAAAAAAATTAAAGGAATAAGGCAGCTCGCTTTCATTGCTGTTCACTTACTAGGAAAATTGTGCTTAAATTGAAGATAAAGTTAGTGAAAGGACACAGGCTACAGCACACAGTGTGTAATAACATGACTTAATAACTTCAGCATTGCGTCACATAAGTAAGCAACACAGCAGAGCGTGTGAGGCGGCATTAGGGAAAAAGTGGCTGAACAGGGATGTTGTATTGCAGTTGTTCCCCAGCAGGGAGTTGCCAAGCTGTCCTCTTCTTCTTGCACACAAGTGAGATGCCACACACACTGAGGTGGTCTCGCCAGACAAAGATATCCCACTGACAGGAATGTGGGTCACAGTGGGAGGGGGAAGGAAAGTGCTTGACAGATGNGGGGGGGGGGGGGGAGAGGGCCTGGCATGGAAATGATTCTCTTTTGGAAGATTCCAACAAGGAAGCTTGTGGCAGAAATTCACTAGTGTTACTGTATATTTGGGACCATAAAATGCACATCTATTACGGTTTGTTTTTCCTCCATCCTTTTCATACGTTTCACCAACACATTTTTATTTTTATGATCTTTCACTGCAGTCTCTGTGATTCACCATTAATTTTTAACTTTCCAGCGAAATTTTTAAAGCTGCTGCTTATGTAGTGTGCTAAGTTTGGGCGAAACAAGTTTTATTTTAAAACTGCTGCTCCTTTTTTTCCTGCTTACAAACTGTATTAATGAAAGTTTTCACGTCCAAAGACTAGCTTCACTTTTCTAATTCCTTTTATGTATCAATTTTTTCAAACAATTACAACGTAAAATGACAGTGTCACTGCTGAAGTCTTAATAGAAGCAAGATGCAGCCGGGAGACAGTACACCAGTTCAGTGTAGAGGTGGTGTGGTGAGTGCCATGACCATCCTTATCACGCCCATAAATCTTGGTCTTGAAAAGTAAAATATATCAGTCACCCTTAATCACAGTCACACTGACAATGTTTTGTGTGCTCCATTTTCTTTGTTTGTTCATAAACAAGATGTGTGGCATGTGTGCGCCAGCACTTATCTTGCCGCCTGCAACCACCCCAACAACTCGAATTCTGTCGGACCCACANCTTGGTCTTGGAAACGTAAAATACGTCAGTCACCCTTAATCACAGTCACACTGACAATGTTTCTTCATAAACAAGATGTGTGGCATGTGTGCGCCAGCACTTATCTTGCCGCCTGCAACCACACCAACAACTCGAGTTCTGTCTGACCCACTTGCCAGCGACGCCGTTTAGGTAGCCTTATTTCCGGGAACAAATGCAAGTGCTACGTGGGTGAATACCACTTATTCTAATTTTCATAAACTTCTGCAATGTTAACACCATTTACAAAAGAAAAAAGACACGCCCTAAGCAAAACATTTATACCAAACAATATTTTATTTTAATTTAGGTCATTCAAAATTTTCTATTTTGAACTCAAAAATGTTGTCTAATTTTGCTTTGCTTGCAAGAAATGAGTTTGCCACCATGATAAGAAAATCACAGCTGCTTATTGCAGAGCTGCAGCAAAAAAGGACAAAATTATGGAAGAGGCACGCAGAGAGTCTCAGTTAATTGATAACAAAATTAATTCTCTGGCATAACCAGGAATGTTACAGCTGTGCTCAAAATTTTGTATTATGTAAAGTTGTGGAGTCAATTTGAGGTGTAGAATGTATAGATGTGTCAGGAAAAAGTAGTAGAATACCTGGAAAAGTCAGGGAATTTTCTCTGTGGGTTTTGCACCAGTGCTGTAAAACAGAGCTGGTACACTGTCTGGTTATCTTTGATAGTGTGTCGCACCTCCTCGCACTGCGATACATACTGCAACACAGTCTGGCAAGGAGTCGAGCAGATGCTGGATGGTGTGAAGAGCAGACAAACCCACAACCATTGGACTGTGTGTTCCAAATCCCAGGTACTGTGGTTGCTGGGGTGTTTCAACTAGTCCCACACATTCTCAATTGGGGACATATCAGGAGAGCTGGCAGGCCATGGTAGTGTTTGGACGTGGTGGACGCAGTCCTGGGCGACCCGTGACATGTGCAGTTGGATGTTATCCTGCTGCACAGCGAATCCCAGCCACAAATGGAAGCAGTTGGAGCCATATCTTATCCACATACCGCTGGACCATTAATGATCCACATAACACTGCTAAACAAGATCGTCTAGTGTAGTCGATGGCTCCCCAGACCATAATAAAAGCCATAGGGAAGTGTGCCACTCAAGAGGGAGGTTGGGATTGTTCACTAGGAGCGTTCACTAGCAGCCCTCCACACCCAAGTGCAGTGATCATCAGTCCCATAATGAAGCAGTGCTCATCACTAATCACCAGTCTGTGGCATTCCACATGCCGTGGCACCACCCAAATGGAGCAGCTGCATTTTCAGAGTTAATAGCAGTACATTTATTGGGCGCTGGGACCACACTGGCCAGTATTGTGGACCTGGTCACCATGGGGTCGCTCTGCACCTGGTGCACAATCAGTCGATCCCCTTGATTGGTAGTCAATCTCATCCATCCTGAGTGGATCCTCCATGTGTGGGTGCCTTAATGTATCCACGGCTTCCAACAGCATTGGACAGTATGGTCCAAACAATCAACATGTTAAGATATACTGCATTACTAACGCCCTGTGGTTTTCAGCTCAGTTGCGAATCCTCTCTCAAAGTCTGTCAATTGCGTAAAGTAACATCTTCAGCATCTTCCTGGCATTCTTCTTCACTCTGTATGCTTATTTGGTATCATGTGGTGTTTATCACATTAATACTTGTGTTCAGGTGTCACAATCCACGAGAGCTAATCTGGCTGTGTACTTCATACAGAGAAAGGTTGGGTAATAAAATACAACAGGCTTATGTATGTGCAAATGCTTTCAAATTAAGAAGACTGAATTGTAATTTTAAGTCACACATACGGTAAAATGTGTAGGGAAGTAAATATGCATGTATTTTAATATTTCTACTTCCCTAGCGCTCACTCAAGAAAGTTAGGTTACACCTGCATTTAATTTACGTCTATGCATGATAAAAAAAAGTGTCAGTTTAACTGCAACTTTCAAAAATCATATTTTTACAAGTGTGAAACGAGCACATTAGTTATTGACCCACTAAATAAATGTCAACCAGGATAATGCATAGTTGAACAAATATTATTAACCACAACATAACCTGTCACTGCCATTATGGAGAAATGAAGTGTTGCAGCCCTGTTGTCGCATAAAATTCTGCGATGACAAAGCCTAATTGGGTTTCTAGTGTCATCAGTACAGAGCACATTAAAATTCATGAATAAGGTCATCTTCTGTTAGCCTATTAAAAACCACCGATTGCGAGAATTCATGCATTAAGTTCTCTTACCATTGTGTAACTGCAACTGGCATGCACCCAACATGCATCACACATCATGTGATCAGGTGTAGCATAGCTTAACACATGTTGCTGGTATCCTAATATATTGAACAGGAACGGATTGTGTTATACTGACGTAGGTTTTATTAATAATATACAAATTGCTACAATATTGCCATAATAATGTGTTTAAAGATTACACCCAGTTCCTCAGTGCAGGAATAACATTGTCACATCCCTGGTGTGTTAGCATGTGTGTATCCATATAATGGAACTTAAGCTGGCATGATATGCCCACGGTAGTTAGCTTCACACACTCATAGGAGAACACACATGAACCTTTAATAGCATAAAGACAAGTACAGTACATGTAATTATGCAACACATCAGTAGAGGCTATCAGTCCGTACAGGAGTTGTTCAAAGTGCCGACCATCAACTTCAAGGCACGGGTCACAGTGTTTGACTCCTGAATACCCCTGGCATGCAGCAGATGGTGTCATATGCATTAGCGATTCTCTCCAGCAGGTCCTCTTCACTTATGATGGGTGTGCCGTAAACTAATGATTTAATATGTTCCCTAACAAAAAATCGAGAGGCTGCATGTGAAGCGAACATGCAGGTGAGGCAGTGGGTCCACCTCGACCTATTGAGCAGTCAGGATTTGCAGTAAGCAGATATGCTCGCACATTCTGGCCAAAATGAATGGGACACAGTCATACTGAAACCACTCATGTATTCGCACATCAAGTGGAACATCTGCCAGGAGCTGCGGTAGTGTGTACTCAACAAACCAACTGTAAACAGCTTGGGTAAGTCGTCGAGGTAGATGGAATGGCCCAAGGAGATGGCTGCGCACTATACTCGCCTACATGTTCACAGAAAACTATTGCTGATAGCTTCATTTGCTGGTACTGTGTGGTTTACCTTCCACCCACATGTGGTTATTCCTAGTATTGCATGCCTCATCCGTAAACAGTATGCAGGTAGAGAAACATTACTGCATGTTGCACTGTATCACCTAGCGAATTGTAGCTGACAATGATAATCTTTAGACCTGCCGCTTATGCTGTATGCAGGTGAAAAGGATACAGTTGTTCCTTGTGAATAACCCGTATTGCAGTACTTTGGATTGCATCTATTGTGTGGGCAATGACTTGGGTGCTGGTGGAATCCAGGACCTTCTCTTCAAACTGTGTCATATGCATGTGTTATCCACATCCAAAATCATGTGTCAGTTTGGCGACTCTTCCTTTATCCTATAGGCGCTAGTCAATAGCAGCAAAGGTGTAGTGGTGTGTTACCTGCCTCCTGGGATACATAGTTGTGTACATGCAAACGTCGGGGTTTAGTGTAATAATACAAGACAACCTTTTTAATTAATTTTAATGTGCTCTGCAATTATCCGTCATTAGAAACCCTTAATTTCCTTATGTCATTAGTTAATGTTTGTTCAACTACACATTATACTGGATGCCATTGTTCCATTTAAAATTGGGACCACTGTAGTATAGTGGTCAGACTACTCGCCTCCCACCTAGGCAAACCGGGCTCGATTCCCGGCAGGGTGACTTCCAAATTTTCACATGTGGGAATTGTGTCGGACAATTCCACTGGTTGGCAGATTTACTCAGGGATCTCCTTTTTCTCCCGCCCTTGCATTCCAGCACCACTCCACACTCACCTCAGTTCACCCCCATTGGCTCTCAAAACGTCAGTCTTAAGAGCTGCCCAAATCATCCCACTCCACTTAAAATACCTACTTCTGCAAAATTTACAATAAACATGTGTTTCAGTTCCACCTGCAAGGGTGGGTACCACCCTTATGAAGCATTGTAGACCGTATGTTGCAGATATTTGTTCAACGTAATTTTTTATAAGGAATAGGCAGTGGGTGTTTGTCTGTGATTTTAAGACTCATTCTGGATATCACTGTTCAAATCAAGTATTGAACAAACCAAATTCAGAAATCATGAAAACAAAGCATGTATGTTGTTTTTTATTTACCATACAAAAACAAACATACCAGACCAGGCTAACTCATTCTGAACGCTATTATTTATATTTTAGACAACAATTTTGAATTCTGCTTCGTGCACACTGTTATTTAGCAATATTTATCAACATCTCTAATGTGTTTAGTTAAATATCTAACAAATGCAAGTTCCCCATTATTTTATGTTTGACAAATCTGGACCCATTTATGCAGGGATGTCCTTCAGTACCCAACTTAAAATGCTGTGTAGGCCAAAATGGGCTCCGGCCAAAGAGGCTGTGTATTTATGGACACCTATTGGGTCCGAAACACCTAAAACAGTGCTTTGTATCTCTTGTCCCAGGAACCACCAGGTAGTTCTGCTAGTTTATACATAAACCTGATATTTAAAGCCATACATGTTAATGTGTGGCGGCTCCATGCTACCTTAATAACTCTTGAAATCAAAACAAGATGCTAACATTTTGCTGTCCTAGAATACAATTTCAACGTATTAATTGTAGTAAATAATACTTACAATGCGAAATATGTATTCGATATGACTAAACACATTATTTTGTCATTGTTTAACTGTTCAAAATAAGAAGAAATCATGGGAGATGTAACTGTGAATGTAATGAAAATAAATTGTGAAATAAGTGATTTTGATTGTATTTGAAGGGGTAAAGAGAAACTAGACAGAAAGATATTATTCTCCGTGTAAGTTAAACACTAAACACTTTACGAATATTTGGGGGCTCCAACACTTTACTAATAGCAAAATGGACAAAAAAAAAACATTAAAATGAAAAGTAATAAATGAGACTTGCTTGGCTTATACAGATATTATATTTTTTAATCTTTTAGAGGGATTGGCATTTGCTTCTTGTTTTGACTTTTATTCCACTTGTTAAAAGCCGCCCATAAAAATACAATATTATTGTGCAAATGTATTGCACAATAAATTGAATTAGTCCATAGACATACAATCTTATTGCACAATAAGCAGGTTTGTGGAATAAAATTGAAGCATGTGGAGATAATACTGAAGAGTTGTGCAATAGATTGTGCAAAGCAGGCATAGATGTACAATATTATGGTGAATTAAATTCAGTTGATGGGTATTTGTGATATGAAAATGTTGAGTGATACCGAACTTTGTTGCATTTCAATTGCTGCAGGCGAAAGGGCCCAAAAAATAAAAAAAAATAAAAACAGAAAGGTTGAAAGTGGGCGAAACAGTGGTTTCAAGAGAGAGAAAGGTACTCTCATGACACATAACTCAATGAACAGAGAAGATGTAAGCCAAATGATTTTCGAAACTTTTTACGTATGAATGCTGAGTTATTTTATTAACTCCTCTGTCTGGTTGCACCTGAAATTGGTAGAAGAAATACTGTTATGCGAGAAGCTAAGAAATACTGCTATGCGAGAAGCTAAGAAATACTGCTATGCGAGAAGCTAAGAAATTTTGTTATGCGAGAAGCTAAGAAATACTGCTAAACGAGAAGCTAAGATATAGTTCTTTGCGAGAAGCTAAGAAATACTGCTATGCAAGAAGCTAAGAAATACTGTTATGCGAGAAGCTAAGAAATAGTGCTATGCGAGAAGCTAAGAAATACTGCTATGCGAGAAGCTAAGAAATACTGCTATGCGAGAAGCTAAGAAATACTGCTATGCGAGAAGCTAAGAAATACTGCTATGCGAGAAGCTAAGAAATACTGCTATGCGAGAAGCTAAGAAATACTGCTATGCGAGAAGCTAAGAAATACTGCTATGCGAGAAGCTAAGAAATACTGCTATGCGAGAAGCTAAGAAATACTGCTATGCGAGAAGCTAAGAAATACTGCTATGCGAGAAGCTAAGAAATACTGCTATGCGAGAAGCTAAGAAATACTGCTATGCGAGAAGCTAAGAAATACTGCTATGCGAGAAGCTAAGAAATACTGCTATGCGAGAAGCTAAGAAATACTGCTATGCGAGAAGCTAAGAAATACTGTTATGCGAGAAGCTAAGAAATACTGCTATGCGAGAAGCTAAGAAATACTGCTATGCGAGAAGCTAAGAAATACTGCTATGCGAGAAGCTAAGAAATACTGCTATGCGAGAAGCTAAGAAATACTGCTATGCGAGAAGCTAAGAAATACTGCTATGCGAGAAGCTAAGAAATACTGCTATGCGAGAAGCTAAGAAATACTGCTATGCGAGAAGCTAAGAAATACTGCTATGCGAGAAGCTAAGAAATACTGCTATGCGAGAAGCTAAGAAATACTGCTATGCGAGAAGCTAAGAAATACTGCTATGCGAGAAGCTAAGAAATACTGCTATGCGAGAAGCTAAGAAATACTGCTATGCGAGAAGCTAAGAAATACTGCTATGCGAGAAGCTAAGAAATACTGCTATGCGAGAAGCTAAGAAATACTGCTATGCGAGAAGCTAAGAAATACTGCTATGCGAGAAGCTAAGAAATACTGCTATGCGAGAAGCTAAGAAATACTGCTATGCGAGAAGCTAAGAAATACTGCTATGCGAGAAGCTAAGAAATACTGCTATGCGAGAAGCTAAGAAATACTGCTATGCGAGAAGCTAAGAAATACTGCTATGCGAGAAGCTAAGAAATACTGCTATGCGAGAAGCTAAGAAATACTGCTATGCGAGAAGCTAAGAAATACTGCTATGCGAGAAGCTAAGAAATACTGCTATGCGAGAAGCTAAGAAATACTGCTATGCGAGAAGCTAAGAAATACTGCTATGCGAGAAGCTAAGAAATACTGCTATGCGAGAAGCTAAGAAATACTGCTATGCGAGAAGCTAAGAAATACTGCTATGCGAGAAGCTAAGAAATACTGCTATGCGAGAAGCTAAGAAATACTGCTATGCGAGAAGCTAAGAAATACTGCTATGCGAGAAGCTAAGAAATACTGCTATGCGAGAAGCTAAGAAATACTGCTATGCGAGAAGCTAAGAAATACTGCTATGCGAGAAGCTAAGAAATACTGCTATGCGAGAAGCTAAGAAATACTGCTATGCGAGAAGCTAAGAAATACTGCTATGCGAGAAGCTAAGAAATACTGCTATGCGAGAAGCTAAGAAATACTGCTATGCGAGAAGCTAAGAAATACTGCTATGCGAGAAGCTAAGAAATACTGCTATGCGAGAAGCTAAGAAATACTGCTATGCGAGAAGCTAAGAAATACTGCTATGCGAGAAGCTAAGAAATACTGCTATGCGAGAAGCTAAGAAATACTGCTATGCGAGAAGCTAAGAAATACTGCTATGCGAGAAGCTAAGAAATACTGCTATGCGAGAAGCTAAGAAATACTGCTATGCGAGAAGCTAAGAAATACTGCTATGCGAGAAGCTAAGAAATACTGCTATGCGAGAAGCTAAGAAATACTGCTATGCGAGAAGCTAAGAAATACTGCTATGCGAGAAGCTAAGAAATACTGCTATGCGAGAAGCTAAGAAATACTGCTATGCGAGAAGCTAAGAAATACTGCTATGCGAGAAGCTAAGAAATACTGCTATGCGAGAAGCTAAGAAATACTGCTATGCGAGAAGCTAAGAAATACTGCTATGCGAGAAGCTAAGAAATACTGCTATGCGAGAAGCTAAGAAATACTGCTATGCGAGAAGCTAAGAAATACTGCTATGCGAGAAGCTAAGAAATACTGCTATGCGAGAAGCTAAGAAATACTGCTATGCGAGAAGCTAAGAAATACTGCTATGCGAGAAGCTAAGAAATACTGCTATGCGAGAAGCTAAGAAATACTGCTATGCGAGAAGCTAAGAAATACTGCTATGCGAGAAGCTAAGAAATACTGCTATGCGAGAAGCTAAGAAATACTGCTATGCGAGAAGCTAAGAAATACTGCTATGCGAGAAGCTAAGAAATACTGCTATGCGAGAAGCTAAGAAATACTGCTATGCGAGAAGCTAAGAAATACTGCTATGCGAGAAGCTAAGAAATACTGCTATGCGAGAAGCTAAGAAATACTGCTATGCGAGAAGCTAAGAAATACTGCTATGCGAGAAGCTAAGAAATACTGCTATGCGAGAAACTAAGAAATATTTCTTTGCGAGAAGCGAAGAAATACTGCTATGTGAGAAACTAAGAAATACTGCTATGCGAGAAGCTAAGAAATACTGCTATGCGAGAAGCTAAGAAATACTGCTATGCGAGAAGCTAAGAAATAGTTCTTTGCGAGAAGCTCAGAAATACTGCTATGCGAGAATCTAACAAATACTGTTATGTTCGATGCTAAGAAATACTGCTATGCGAGAAGCTAAGAAATACTGCTATGCGAGAAG